>JAHRHJ020000899.1:0-305000 GCA_019776745.2 Taxus chinensis
ATACCATAAGAATACGGCGTATTTTAATACTTTGAAGTCATGGACTAGACTAAAAAGGAGAAGGCATGTTTAGGTGAGTTGAGAATTCAAACTATTGTGAGCTTGATTTCATTATGAGGGTGTAGGAAACGAAGTGCATGTAGCAATAAATGAGTTCAAGGGCCGAGGGCAGTAGATATAAGAAGCTGACTAATAACACTAAAATTCAACATAGAATGTCGAAAGATGCAAGCATTAAGGGGTTCAGGCTCAGGTTTACCATTAAGCGAAGCAAACGGAAGTGCCTGATCCATAGGTGTGAGTGATTATATAAGGCCCACTCAATTGGGAGCAAATTTCCAAATTTGATTTTTCTAGTTGGTGGACATGTTGATTCTCTTTTGAGGACAAAGATCACCAACCTTAAAGGTTACGCTCATGAAGTCCGCTTATCATAAGCACGTGATACGTTTGATACTTTGAGGTGATCAAGGAGCTGTAAGACAGTTCGTCAAGAAAGCTCCAATTGGGCTAACCGCTCTGGCGGAAGTAGCATTCGTTGGTGAGAAAGTATGAAGGATATATAAGGGAGGGTATTATTGTATTTCGAGAGGGGAAAAAAAAACAACCTCGGTACCGTATACCAAAGAAAAAAGGTGTGGTATTTATTAGTTGGAGGTACGAATACTAGTACGATAAGGCCCAAAGGGGCAAAGGGGATGTGATCATTGCAATTTCTGCCGGATTAATGACAACTTTAATGAGGATTTGGGTTAGGGTTATTAGAGGATCGGCGTGTCAATTTGCTTGGGGATAGCTAGGGTGATGAGAAGCTAAGTTGATGCCAAAGTTGTCGCAAAGGCTTGCAACAAACGTGTTTTGTGAAATATTTTCAATTATCTGTTATCAGGGATGAGGAAACACCAAAACGACAAATAATGTGGTGGTTAATGAACTCTACAATTTTTTCTTTTTTGTTTGTTTGAAATGAGTGGAATAGCCTCCACCCATTTTGGTAATATTGGTTGCGTGATAATCCATCGGTGCGTTGCGAAGAGGACGGGATTGAATCTCACCAATACGTCTCTAAACCCCATTGTGAGAAAGGCCAAAGATCTTGTGCCGACCTACAGCGGATGGCTAGGAGTATGTTGAAGGTTCCATGTTGTTGGACACATAACACAACACTTAACATATTCGTAGCAGTCATATTGAGAGTAGGCCAATAATAACAAAGGCGAAGGATCGTTGGCCAACGGCAAGGCCACTAAAATGCCCGCCACAAAATACCGTTATGTACTTGTTTTGTATGGATGGGTTGACCTCCGCGCGGTGAGACACGAAGGGGAGGATGCCTCAAAGCCACGCATAAAGGATCCCCCATAACTACATAACGAGAAAACAAGTTAAGAAAAGCGCGTCGTTTTTACCAGTAATAGTAAGGTCAGATGGGAGAACAGAGGTTGTACGGTAGGCGTGAAATTGGTGATACCAGTATCTGTGATATTAGCAGACAAAGTATTTATCTACAAATACGTGGCTGAGATTCGGATGGGGCAATAAAGTTGTTAATTAGACCATGCGATAATTCAAAGTCAGTTGATGAAGCTGGAATTGTGAGGCTAAGCAAGCCATAGTATCCGCAAATGTGTTAGTGGAGGGGGAAATATTCTGGATAAGATAGTGAGTAAATAAGGCTAAAAGGAGTCCCACGTATTATTTGTACTTTGCAAGTTCCTTCATTTGACTGGTAGAGGCCCATAACTTAGATTTGAATACCAACCCACTCCTCCGCCGGCCAGAGTCGCCAAAAATATGATAGATTGATTACCTAAGTTGATCGCAACTTGGAGACCCAGAACACCGGGCTAGTATTCCGAAGGTATTATTGGTGCAGGGTAAATCAAGACGGGAATGAAAGGAGGAATAGGTTCAGCATCAAGAGGGAGATGAGAAACAACGCCGTCCTCTCGACCGCGCAGGCATTTAGATCCATTGAAGAAGAGGGGGTATTTGATACGATATTCCCCGAAGTGAAGTGAAAGAGTGGCGATGAGTTGTCGGGAAGGAATGCTAAAATTGGTAAATTGTTCCCCAGGTAAAGGGGCTTCGCAAGTTGGTCTCGATGTTTGTCCTTTTTGATTGATTTCTGGTGGACGAACTCAAGGCGAAGGTGGGAGGAGCATGAGCATCGGGCGATGCGGTGGTGTTAGATGAGGTTTGGCATACATGTAATGGATGGGGTCCGGTTGTTGGTTGGTGAGACGAAAGTTTGTTGATTCAGAAGGTAGTGTCAGAGTTGGTTAGCCACGAATGATAGGGCCCTAGGCACAACCTTTCTACATGTGTATACCAGTAGTCATAGTCTTACCAAAGTACGACTTATATAATAAATGGCTTTGTTCTCGATTTTTAAAAGTCACGAGGTGTAGCATGGCCCCTAACAGCTCTGGTCAGTGGCGGAAAGGTAAAGGTTAGAAAGGGCAGTCGTTTGAGGTGGTGGATAAGCAAATGGGTGGCTACAAGAGATAAGTTTGAGAGCTTCAAGCTTGGTGGCACTTTGCCTCCATTGAAAATTCAAGGTCATCTTAAGGAGGTTATGGAAAGGTTGACATCGATCAGGCGTTGGGAGATGAAACGTCGGATAGATTGAAGGTACCTTTTAACTACGCAATTGTTTGAGATTAGTAGGTGGGGGCAAAATTTTTTTTTTCGTAGAATAGCTTTGACTTTAGATGAGGTCGACCTCAATGCCACCACAAGAGCGATAAAGCAAGAAGTTTTCCCGAAAAGGACATCAAGACAAATTGCTTTGGTGAAAGGCGGACAGAATATTGTAACAAGTGATCAAAGAAATGGTTTAAAACATCGAGATGTTCACGTGATGTTTAGACTTGCCAAAGAAGTCGTCGAGTAATCTTCAAGGATTTGGGTGAATAATGTCATGAAAATGTAGGTCATGCCCGCTGATAGGTGGCACCAGCATTCTTAAGGCCGGAATGGGCATTACACGGAACGAAGGTTCCCCAAGGAGTTATGAAGGGCAAGTTTTTTGTGATCGGTAGGGGGGCAACCAAAATTTGGTGTATCCTGAAACGCCATCCATGAGAGAGAAGCATTTCATGACCCGCAGTGAGATCAACAAGTTGATCAAGGCTTGGTAGGGGGAAGTCATCCCTTAGGGAAGCGAGGTAAGATCCCTTTAGAAATACGTTTTGCATATCCAAAGTGCCCCCCCGTCGCTTTGTGACAGGTATGATGTTAGAATCAATTGAGGAGGGATAGTCAATAGGCAGAATTACAAGGAAAAAGAAAGAGTCGTTGGAGCTCCTCTTTGACCAAGGAGGGAATGCGTGGAGCATTTTTCTCAATTCTGTTTAATTGGCTTGATCGGGTTTCAGTGTAATGTTATGGACAGCCAATGGCAGGATCAATTCTTAGCATGTCAGCGTAGGACCAAGCGACAGTTGTGGCGAGCATGGAGGAACGTAGTAAAGGTGACTTGTTCTGATGCGGTAAGGGGATTGCCGATCTTCAATGTGAGGATCCTCCTCGTGTGGTGTGATTTTATAGTAGAATCGTTCAGCATGGTTTGGGTTTCAGATGTAGCTCGTTGAATATAAGAGTCATCCACGCCAAGGTAAGTGGGATGATGGAGCCATCATCCTGGCACTCAACACGTTAAATTGAAGGGGAGTCCTCTTCAATCCTGTCTGGATATAGAGGGGAATATAAGAAGGTGCTCATTATCACTTTGATAAGTGAGGGGACCTAGGAAGATAGCATTTATGAAAACAAAAGTTAGGCGGATCGATCCGGATCTATCGACCTGGGGAATTAAGGCCAAAATCGGTGAGGATGGTTTTTGGTAGGGGTAAAGTCATCATCTTCTAGAAGACACTGACGCGCGGTTTTCGTCGATGTAAGTGTTTCCAGAAATCAGCGACCACACGATCATTATGTTTGCGTGTGGTGATGGGATGAGCCGTATGTCGGCCTTGTTCATAAACACCAACACAAAGCCTTTTTTTTCCTAGCATAGCAGTCCAAGAAGGTGAGGGCGAGCGCGATTTGTCCGGCATTGAAAATTGGATTGGAAGGGAACCACACCAGAGGCGTCAGGGGTAATGGAGGATGCTGTCAACACCCCCATATGTTAGGTTGGTGGCGGCAATGGGGTGGTCCGTAAGAGATTACCTCCCCCACGTGACGGTCATAGGTGGGATGTGCATGTAATTTCTTTACTCCCTGCGGGGTAGGGAAAGACTAACGTTCTATAGGTCGGTACCCCCAGCGTACCGATCAGCATACGCATCCAACTACTGATCTAATTAAACAAAGGATGACAAAATGCAAAACTTGGAGGCTTCTGTTTAGGAAGTCGTATAGGCCTTGACCATAGAGCACGTTTGTCGGGCAGCCATCACACTCTTGTCCCCCTCATTCAATCCTCTCAATGGGAGTTACCAAAATTTACACGTTTTAACGTAAAGAGGCCCTCAACAACACTTGATGATCATTTAACATGCGGTTTATTTGATTGCCCGTGATATGCTTGTTACTCCGCACCTTTCCAATGTCCTTACAGGGACCTTGCATTGGAGGTACAGTTGCTTTAACCCAACACTCATTTCTCTTTTAACCCAACTAGCCCCCATCTTTCCTGTTAATTATCATTTCTCCATAAACTTGCCAAGAAAAGTATCTATCACTGAACTCTATTGGAAATAGGATTGGAGGGAACCACACCAAGGGAGGTTCAGGGGTAAGGAGATGCGTAAACACCAACATAGTTAGGTATTGGGGAGGGAAAGGGCGGCGGGGAAGTAAAGATAAAGAAAAAAAGAGAAGTAGTAGGTGGGATGTGAATGTAATTGTAAAGATATGTGGTGGAGGGGGGGGGGCTTTTGTTTTTTTACCTGCGGGGGGGTAGGGTAGGGAAAGAACTAAAGTTTATATAGGCGGTACTCCCTAGCGTAAGGCGTTGAAAAACATCTGCTAAGGGGTCGGAGGTTGGGATGTTATCTGCGGGAAAGGAAGTAATATTTGTAACGGCGGTTTCATTCAGTTGAAGGCATAGGCGCGATTGAGGTGGATGGTTGAGGTACATTTGAAGAGGATGGTTGGGTTGGATGTATGGGTGTCTTGATTGGTATAAGCACATCATTAGGGCGATATAACATATTGCAAGTTTTGAAGGGGGGAGGATCAGCTTTTACGGTGTAGGACTTCCCCTCGTACTCAAATTTTATGCATCTATGTAATGTTGAGGGAACGCATCCCATAGCCCTCGGATCCAAGGACGACCCAGCAATATATTATATTGAAACTCTCCCTCAAGGACATAGAAGAGTTTGGGTAAAGTACGTGGTCCTACGCGAATGTTGAGGATCACGGTGCCTAAGGTAGAGGTAATGGCATCATTGAATGATCGCAACATGATGGGGTTGGCACACATGCAACTAGAAGGGATATTCATTTGTTGGAAGGCTTTTGAAGAGATGATGTTTAGGCTAGCGCCCCCGTCAATCATAACACGACGTACCTGAATGTCTCGAATGTAAGTTGAGATGAAAAGAGCAGGGTCAGGATCTTCGGCACCAAAGTCGATAATTTCATCTTCAGAGAAACTAACTACAGCGGCTTGTGGTACAGAGACAGAAGTGGTTGGGGGAGATGGATTGTTTGGTGAGAGAGGCAACGTGATTGGGTGTTAGAATGGAGACAACGGGAAGGGTTTCATTAGGTAAAACCTCTATCCCTTGAAGGATCTCAACGAGAGCTTGTCGATGAGATTCAGAAGTCTGAATGAGATCATACAGTGTCATTTTTACAGGTGATTGGTGAAGCTGTTTGATCATGGTTCGGTGGGCAGCTCCATTAGAGACGGGATAGGCGGGTCCACGAATAACCACTTTAGGTGGTGGTGTAATCGGGATGTTGGACGGAGAAAGAGATGCCGCAGGTGTGTTTTCTTTTGCTTTCCCATTGTTTTTCTGCCCTCGAGTAGCAACACTAATCATATTAATCTCGTAGACCGGAGATGAAGAAGATGGTTGGGATAAATCATGGTCTTCAAGAGGTGGGGTTGTAATAATGACAGATCTTGGTGAGGCGGGGACAGATGGTATAGGAGAGGGAATTGAAACTAAAGGTCTCTCCCTTCATAAGTTGTCTTTCTTAACCTTTCTATCTGGGAGAGGTGACTGACGAAGGATGGTTTTTAAAGCTTTGCATCCCTCCACATCATGTCCTGGTGTGCGGTGATAGGCGCAGATTTTAGACTCATCATAACCTATAGGTCGAGGTTTAGACGGGTCATAAGGTCTAAGTGGGGGTAGGGAAATGGTCGCATTCTCCACTAACATAGCAAGGATTTTGGCGTAAGATCCTTTGAGTGGGTCAAAATCGGAAGAGGATGAGGGTATTGATTGCGCGGGTTTTGGTAATGTTTGGGCGTGGTTGGTTCGTATGGGTGGTGGTTTAGCCAAGGGGTGTTGACACGTGTTTTTCACTAAACGTGGTTTCTTTGGTGCAGAAGCTATGTTCGGCTGGTTAGATGATGAGACCACAGATGGTGTGGTATCAGGAAACAACCACGGGGAAATAGGAGTGACCGAAAAAAAATCTTTTGATGATGGAATTTGTTTAGGGTTGATAGGTGGACAAGATACGTGGGGTGACGGTGTTGCTATACCCCTGGGATCTCTGTATGTGTGCAGAAGGCGTAGGTCGTTTTAAAGAAAACGCAGGAGGTATGATATATTGATGTAAGGTGGAGGGATGAGGTCCCAATATGGAAGGTAGGTGTGATGATGATGGTTTTGAGTTGTGATAGAGGCATAGATTGAGGAGATTGAGTCTGTCTCTTAAGTGGGGTGGTGGCTTTATTTTTGGATAAATCAAGTCACTTAGGCGGGTGTGTTAGACTGGGTATTGGTAAGGTCCCAAGCGTAGGGGAAGATTTGGCTAAGTTAATAGAAGTGGACGGGGATATTTGGTAGAGGTGAGAGGGGTGAAGGTGAGAACATGGGCATTTTAAGCTTCTGTAAACACTTCGGGTATATGGTGGAGGCCTCAGGATTGGTCATTTGCATTTGAGTAGAATATGGCGTACTCAAACGTTCCCATAGGGCCTGTCTATCTTCTGTGGAATGACAGTCCTCACGTGTGAATAGTGAACTTTTGTATGGAAGAAAGGTGGGTGGTGATTCCGGTCCACTGTGGGTGTGATACGGGGGGTAAACGAGGCACTGTATCAATAGATGTTAAGAGGTCGACCGGTTGTTGAAAAGATTTAGGTGATGAAGGACTAATAGGTAGGAGGGCATGTTCGAGAGGATCTGTCATGGTTAAAGAATTTGGTGATGTCGGTGCAAGAGATTTCTCGTCTAAGGATGTCAAAAGGAGTGGTGAGCCCTCCTCTTGTGCAGCAAGAGGTGGTAGAAGGGGACGTTCTGGGAAATAGATAGGTTAGATAACATCCGCTCGCAATCTTGTAGGGATGTGGTATAAGAAGACTCATCGATGGGAAGGGAAGTCTGGGCAGTTAACTCCTTTATGGGTAAAGGAATGATTTCACTTTGGTCTTGATGGAGGTAAAGGAGGTTCGGGCTCCTGTGTTAGTGAAGAGGCTTGATTCAAAATTTTCTCGATAGAGGCTTTGGGGCTGGGTATCGAATACTGCATGGATCTCATGAACACTCTCCTCAGGCTAAGATATCTTGGTTTATGTTGCTGTTGGAAGAGTGATTCGGGAATGGTTTGTTGAAGATTTTCAAATTTTGGTTGGCAGGGGCATTAGGATTATCGAGGGTTATATCCCCTGCATCAACCATTTCCTGCACTATGTTTTTCAACATCTTGCAGTTTTCATGACTATGTCCTTTTACGCGGTGAAAGTTACAAAAGTCATTTTCTTTGTACCAGGAAGGTATGGCGTGAGTGGAATCAAACCCGGAATGAGGTTTAACAGGAGGTAAGGTAATGGCTCCTGCTTTGAGCAATTTTTCCAATATCACACCATATGTTTCTCCCAAGGGAGTGTAGTTGATGGGCTTAGCTTTGTACTTATAGGTGGTTTTTGGTGGAGTATTGGATGGTGCTTGAGATTTGACCATCACCGCGTGGATAGCTCCTTTTGATTTAGAAGAAGTGGACGCGTGAGGAGTGGTGGTATTTGGTTTATTGGTAGAATCAGGAGTTCGGAAATTGGGGTTTTTGTTGTGCAACCCGCAATTTCTCTTCTTCTAAGGCTCGAATTTCTAGTTTCCCGAGCCATAGTAAAGGCCTCGTCGAATGTACGGAAAGTTTGAATTTGGAGGGTAGGGGAGATGTGCTTAGCACAAGCCCGCGTAAACAGTTCGATAAGTTCGGTTTGAGGCAAGGCATACGTAAGTTGGTTGATAAGGCCCCGCCATCGTCCAACGAAATCTGCGATAGATTCGTCTTCAAATTGTCGGATGGCATAGAGGTTGGTGATAGATACTTTCTTGGCAATGTTAATGGAGAAATGATCCAAGAAAGATTGGGCTAGTTGGTTAAAAGAGAAGATTGAGTGCTGGGTTAAAGCACTGTACCACTCCAAGGTAGGTCCTGATAAGGACATGGGAAAGGTGCGGAGTAACAAGGCATCATCATGGGCAATCAAATAACAAGCATGTCTAAATGATCGCAAGTGTTGTTGAGGGTCCTCTTTACTGTTAAAACGGGTAAACTTTGGTAACTCCCATTGAGGAGGATATGAATGAAGGGGGACAGAAGGGTGAATGGGCTCCCGACAAACTTGCTCGTATGTCAAGGCGCTACGACTTCCTGAAACAGAAGCCTCTAGGTTTTGCATTTTGTCCATCATTTGTTTGATGAAATCTGTGGTTGGATGAGATGATGGTGCGGTTGTGGTAAATGGAGCCAAATTGGGCCAAGGGCTTCTGCTAGACAGTGGTGGGGTTAAGTGTTGATAAGGTATGGAGGATGAATATGTTGAGGTGACTGAATAGGGATGTCCCATATAGGATGTTGAGGTCACTGGATACGTGTATGGGAATGAAAAGGTAGGTGGAGCTTGAGAAGGAAAGCTAGTGTGGATAGGTGGCAAGAGAGCAAGTCATGAACGGAGCAGTCTGCAAGAGAGATGAGGTAGGGGCAGTCGGCGGTAATGATATGTGGGGTCCAAGGTTAGCCAAAGGAAAGCCAATCTGAGTCGTATGAACCTCTGAAGCCGTCGGATTGGGAGACGGGGCTAGAGATGCAGGAAGCAAGGCGGTGTTATCAGGTGGAGTGGGAGCTAAATGAGCAGCTATACTAATAGGCATGCCCACAAGGAGCTGACCATCAGGCGTACGGTCAGGGGTATGAGACAAATAGTATTGTACAGCGCTAGGATTAGCATCCAGAAATTTGGCAAAGTCCTTATCTCCTACAGGAATTTTGGGGATCTCACTGGTGTCTGTAGGGTTCCCTATAGAATGTGAAGGGGGTGATTCAGGAAAAGGCACAGAGCAAGCATGTGAAACCATGGCGGCGGCTTGCTTTCGAGTGATAACAACCATGGACAGGAGTACACAGTAGGGTTTCAATCTATCAAGAACAGAAACAAACTCAGAATGGTGAAATTGGTAAGTTGCTGGTTTGTCAGGAACTGTAAAAGACAGTAACCGATATCAGTCTAATAACCGATGTCGGTTAGACTTTAGCCGACATCGGTCAGGTTAACCGATGTCGGTGTAAGAAGTCTGGGCTAAGACAAGATATAAAAAGGCTGCTAATTTGATTTTTAACAATGTTTAGTATATTTTATCAAATTATTGATCACAGAAGACAGAGTATGACAGAGAAAACAGAACTAAAAACAAGCAAGATGCACACGCAAATCCAGAGATTAACCCTAGGGTTAATTTTAATTATCGTGGGCTTATGCCTTTAGACGTAGAATGATGTCAGAATCCTAAACAAGAGACTTAGGGGAAATGTCAAGTTTGTTTTGGCTTATAAGGTTACCTCAATCGGGCGGAGGAATACCGCGGAAAAGGGGGGATGTTTGAGCTGTTGTGTTAATTGTGAAGTGATTCGGTATGTGTTGTGCAGTGAAAGTAAGATTAATTTCCTGTCAATACCGTGGATATCACCCCCACGTGTACGACCTGTTACTTAATCTATGTTCACTAGAATTGAAAAACAACAAGCAGGAATGCAATGCACGTGTTTTAAAACCCAAATCGAAAATGATATTCGATGAAGCAAAAGAGATGACTTTCACTAATGCGAAACTAGGAAAGCAAGACAAATTCTTTACGAAATATATAACAAAAGCAGCAACAGCAAGTATGCTTCCTAAAATGAAAATAAGCAAGAGAAACAGAAACCCAAAATGGGTCCCACCGGGCGTGCCAAAATGTTTCACTCAGAATGTTTCGTTCCTTTTAGAAACAGATAAGGGTTAGGGCTAGGAGGAATACCTGTAGAATGTCGAGATGGTGTGCGCGTACCGTAGAGAAAGATCAGGCTGACTGCGAAGAACTCCTTTTTGTCTTGGAAGGACTACCTGCAAATAAGAACACAAGACCACAAGATTTTAATTAGACAATAAATGAGGGAACTGCCTTGGGCCCAGGAAATATAAAACTTCCTTTCGAAGGTGGTCAGTTCCCTTGTTAATATGAATTAACACAAAAGACTATTAAAATATTAATTAAATTGCTTTATTGAACTAAAGCGGTAGGGGAAAGGCTGGTTTTGGTTGAATTATAGGGATAAACCAGATGGATCTGAGGTTGTTAGGTGGAAATAACCGATGGCGGTTAGTGATGACCGATACCGGTAACCGACCGTCTAGGATCTGAAGGTTAGGGGTAAACGATACCGGTGGTGGTGTTGCTTTTGGTAGAGGTTGGTTGCAAGGTTTGTAGGGGTGTATTAGGATTGGGGGATGGCTGAGGGGAATGATGGGAGGATAGGGAAGACTCTAGATGGAATGACAGTTAGATGCAATGATCATGTTGGGTAGTGGATCCAGAAATGGATTTAGATGAGGACTTATGATTCAAAAGCAGGTTCGAAGAAATGTTATTAGAAGAGGACATGCAAGACAGTAGCTTACTCGATTATTGATGTAGGTGTAGGTTTCAGGAGCTGTGATGGCAAAGACAGGACCCAAGTTGGATGCAGTCTTCTCTTCTGATGCTCAGCTGAGTGTCACTGGGCTCTGGTTATGCTGTTTGCAATCCTTGGGCTTGATGTCCTGTCTCTGTAAGCTCTGTCTCTGTTTCGGTCAAGTGAAGATCTGGACTCTCTTGATCACTCCCAAATGATCTCTGTTGATTCAAAAATCCTTCGACCTTGATCAAAAATGAAATTCCGATCCGTTGTTTTTGGTTTGGGGAGGCCATTTACAGGGAACCGATGGCGGTTACGTAACCGACGGCGGTCGAGTAGGAACCGGCATCGGTAAGGAAAAAGTAGGCTATTTTTAGTAAAATAGCCCACCTTCCCTGCTTTTCTCCCGAGAGATTGAGTTGCGGGCTTGGTCAAGTGACTAGAAGGTCGGTTTTGGGTGCGAGAAAGGAGTCATTAGTCATGGGTGTAGGTATAGACCAAGTTTTAGGTCTTAATTAGGTTAGTTTAGGGTTAGGGCTAGGTCATGATGAGGTGGCAAAATGAGGTGGCAGGTGAGGTGATGTGGATTTATCAATTACAAGGTAATTAATAAATAATTGTGTAAGGTTTAGGTGATGAGGTTAGGTTGCGAAATGAGATGCGGGTCACAAGGGGTCGTAAGACACAAATTTGGTGTCTACAATGGATGAATTATCCACAATTCAGGTGGGATTGATCTAGAGCTTAATAAGATCAACTTGGAATATTGTGCCCATAGTAAACACAATGGAAATTATATCAGATCCTTGAGTTGGATGTTAAAGATTTTTTTAGTGTGGAAGAAGCTTCAAAAGATACAACCAAAGGCATGTCAGGTTTACCTTGGGAAAATTAAGCTAGCTCATTGTTTGATCAGAAGTGTCACTCATAGAGTTATCAGTGTTGGAGACTGGTTTTGCTATGGGATAGAATAAAGACTTAAGCATCTAAAGTTTGATGCTCTATGGATGGGCCCTTATGCCATTGATATCAAGATTGGAGTTAAAATACATTTTTTGTCAAGGATTTCGATGGGGATTTGCTGGAGCTGCCTGTCTAATGAATAGACATTTAAAACATTTCTTGGATTAAATCCCCATGTAAGGTATGCACAAGTTGTACCTTTTGTATAGCTCCTCCTATGTTGTTTTTTCCTTTCCTCACTATTGTTATTTTTGGCTTGTGGTTTTCCCTTTTGTCCTTGAGCAACCATTGATTGGTGTGGTTTTCTCGGTTTGATTTTTGGTGGAAATTCTTTTTTTAGGGCTGCATCTGCATGTTTTGACTCCTTTCCCAATGGATTTTTGGCACTTGGTCTACGTTTTGATTTCTTTGTGGCACTCATTGGGAGTACCCATCTCCAAGCCAAGGAGCCAATGTTGGTGCAATTTATGGGTTTGCAGCAAATGTTTACTTATTTCATCCATTTTCCATTTTTAGCACTCCAAAATGTCCATTTTTACTCAAGCTGAAGATCTGTAACTCTTTTATGATTTGAAGTTTTCAAAATGCCAGAAACAATGTTGTTATTTGCCCTAAATTGAAGTAAAAATACAAGTTCCCCCCCCCCCCCCAATTTTTTCCCCTGATTTTTTCATTTTCATGGGGTGGACACACATTTTAGATCCTTTGTCAAATCCATGCAAAGGGTTCGAAATTTGATCAAATTGAATTCTAAAAAGCTTTTTCCAGAAAAATGGATTCAAGTGATTTTCGGAAAGGTTGATTCATTCGGTTTAAAAGCACAAGAAGTCTTCCCTCTTGCAAAAATTTTTGGTTTTCTAGGGCATCTTCTATATTTTTTGTAATTGACTGTATTGGGTGATTTTTTTCAAGTTCTATCATTTTGTAAAGTTTATTTGTTGACATGGCAGTCTCTCATTGGCCAGGGAAGGTCAAAAAGAATATTATAACTGTGTTGTTTTTTTTGAATTTTTGGCAAATGATTTAAATTTTTTACATCACGGTAATAGTACTAAAGGGATGTGCTTACTGTGGCAATTGATTTCCTATTGGTTAAGGAGTGGTGGGTCTTAGATAGTGCCACTTAGGAAATTTGTCTTCCATTTTGGAGACAAAATTCTCAAACTTTCAAGTTTTTGCCTGAAGGCCCGCAACGTAATGGCATGATGACACGCTTTGTAGAAAGTTCCTAGGTGATGGAGAGGGTCACTTAACATTATTTTCAATTTTTGAAAAATGCTCAAATGTGGGGATTTTAGCAAATCTGTGCCCAATGGTAAAGCATGCCACATCATAGAAAATCAAATGGGTAATGGCGTTTTTAAACGTTTTTCAAATTTGGTAATGGGCTTTTTCTTCATCCATTTTTTACAGACCTAGAGGCCCGCGCCCAATGGAAGTTTTTGACACGAGTCCAAGGTAGATTGAGGAAGAGTGAAGGAAAGAAGAATTTGAACGTTTTTTGTAAATAAATATTAAAAGGAAAATTTTTTGACAAGGCTTGTATCCAATAGGTAACAACACGATTCCCGCAATGTCATTTTTTTCAGAAATGGTGCATTTTTTTTTTGGACTCTTTCCTTTGGAACTAGTTAAATTTAAAAAAATAACATTTTGAACCAAATCTCCTTTTTATAACATGACACGTATGTATGGGGACTGAATGTATATCTCTCGAAGGTTTGGAGAAATTTGAAGATCTCTATTTTCAAAACTTCACTTGGCAAGGTAAACAGAAAAGTTTTGTGGGGGAGATCTCCCACCACTAATGAAAGAGGGACATTTGTTTGTTAGATGGCAAGAGATGTGGAGCACGTCGAGAGTTTAAAAGCAATTTTTTTTCCAAACTTTACCCAAAAATATCAAAAGTGAAAAATAATGGTGTTGATGAAGGAAAATTTGAAGGGTCCTTTCCACATCCAATAGATTTTCTTGAGACACATGGCACTTTAATTTCTTTAAAGGAAGATGTGCAGGCCCTCAAGGGATTTGTGCTCATGGAGGAATAAAGGGCAAATTGATGCAGTGGGCTCTTCATTCTAATGGGAGAGTCGTTACACGTTGTAACCTAACAGGCTTTTCGGGATCATGGTACTCCAATTTCTTTGGAAATTTTTTCCTTTTCTCAAAAAAGTGACTCCAAAATGCATCTAAATTGGCCCACAGTTTTGGTAGTAGTTGATCAAATTAGAAGGTTTTTCTTCACGTTTCAACATCAGGGGCTCACGGGAAAATCCTTGTTCAAAATTTTCCCAAGCTCAGTGTCAGGTTGTTTTTGCATTTTTAGAGATTGGGGGACCCCAATCGGATTTAGACCATATGTCCCACATCCAAAATTTTTCAGGTCAATAGTATGATATTCAAGATATAATCTCACACTTGGAGGGTGAATTTTAAAGTTTTTTAATCAACTTCAGTTGTGTTCTTACATTTTTTGGGCACCATTGGAGCTCCAAGAACTTGGAATTTCATTATTGCACGTGGAAATCACATTAAATGCCTTATATGAATCGGCATCACCTTCTTTTCTTCCCACCTAATGGCATCATTTATTTGAGCTGATTCGGTGACCTATAGTTATTTTCATGAAATATTTTTTCAGCCCATGAAAAACACATGAAAGGTGAAAGCCTAAACAGTTGTTGGAGTTAAAAATGGTAAGGGAAAAAGGTGAAAAAATGATTGCAAATAGCATGCTGGCATGGCGGAATGCCAAAAATGTGACCTTGTTGATGGATAACTATCCAACTCATGCAATATTATTAAAATGGGATTTGTGCATCTCTGGCATTTTGGATAGTTAGTTTCACAGTTCCCGATATCATTGTTCATCAAATGAATAGGGTTTTGTAACAAATGTTGATACCTTTGGCATATTATTTGCTTGGAATGCAAGGATCCATGTTGGCATAGAATATATCATGATATTTGAAAGCATTTTTTGCAAATTGTGTTGTGAATTATTATCAGAGAAGATCTTTTCACTTGGAAAAATGGATTCTTATCCATTTCCTTTCAGAGAAACTACTTGAGAGCCATTTTTATTCCAAGTTTGCATCAAATGCCTTCATCATGTTGAAGATTCAGCTGTCAAATCCATCATCAAGCTTTGATATTGTCTAAATAACACTCCCTTGCATATATTTGATCAAATTCTTAGATTAACTAGTTTTATCTCTTGGAAGGTCATGCATGCACTTGATTTCAGTATGTTTTCAATTTGTGTTCCATGATCATGTTGCAATCTTGTGTTTGGGATCTTTGTTGGTCATACATGGTCTCATTTCTTGTAAAGGGTTTGAAGGCATCTATAGTTTTCCAGTTCAGAAGATATATTCATGTGAAAGATAAACCAGATTTAAATTCATCTTACCTCCTTGTAAATTGAGGGTGTTTGTAACCCTTTGGGTGTACCTTAAGACATGATCTAACAAGGGGTTCTGAATGCTTCATTGATATTTGTCTTCAAGCCTTTGTGAACCTGATCAAACCTCTCTACCGCAAAGGAATATGGTGTGATCTAGGATTTGGGCTCCATATGTGCACACATGCCCCTGATCCTACTCCTAAATTGAGTCCACTTCAACACATTCATTGAAATATCTCATTTGTTTAGGTAACCAACTCTTTTTCAAGGTTTCATGTAAAGAAGGTGGTGGCACTCCTAGACTACTCTTGTCCCAACATCTCTCATCAAAATTTCACAAATTTAAACTAACTCATCCTTATCCTACAATACCCCTGCATCTTGCATTGTGTGTCCACAAAAGAATTCAATGCCTTTCACAAAAATGCACAAAGTATGATCAGGGTTTTATCATGTCTTTAGCAGCTCTAGCTTTGTTTTGAGAAAATTTCCATCATTTAGTAGTGACAACACCTTTGAGTTTGGATAATGGATATTTGATCATGCTTTTCACAAAGATACCCTCCTCTACATCATACACAAACTAAAGGGTGTCTCCACTCTCCTTACCATATAATGCCTGCAAATAGGTTCTCTTAGCCATGGTTGATAGGCACAATCTGGAAAATAGTGAGGGTTAGATCAAAACCTCTACTAAGTACAGGTACTATCCTCTCCACTTAGACTGTTGAATGCATCACAAGTATATCCTGAGCATATCCCCACTAAAATGATTCATATCAAACGGTCTCCATCTGTCTCAGGGTGATATGTTTTGTGAAGATTCATGAGAACATACTACATGGTTCCAAAAGTTGAAGTGTACAAAGGCTCACGGTCACAAATGATCTTCTTTTGTCAATTTATCAACCGTGACCATAATGGCGGTCATGGTGATATCTCAACATCGGTAGCCCAACAATGAAATCCATGGAAATGGTGTCCCACTTCCATTCCGATATAGCATGAGGATAAAGAAGGCCTGTTAGATGTTGATGCTTGGCCTTAACTCTCTGGCACTCTAAACATCATGACACAAACTGGGCCACGTCTCTATGAAGTCCTCTCCAATGATACAAATGTCGCAAGGTGGCATGCATCTTCTTCACCCCGGGATGGGCTGAATAGGGTGCATGATGTGCCTCTACCAAGATGTCCTGCCTCAAGCCTCCATCTCTGGGAACATATATCCAGCCTCTGTGCCTGAGAAGACCATCTGCCTCTAAGGAAAAACCATCAAACTTCCCCTCAAGGGGTCTCTGTGACTCGATCTCTGCTTAAACTGCAATGTAGAAGCTGTCAAGAGGAAGCTACTGAAGAATCCTGCTCCGTAAATCTGTGCTCACTGAGGTGGCCATAGCCACATGTCTCTATCTACTGAGAGCATCTGCTACCACATTCTCCTTCCCCTTCACATGCTCTATCTCCATGTCATACTCACAAAGCAACTCCATCCAACGCCACTGACGAGTGTTGAGATTGGGCTGCGTGAAGAGGTGGTGAAGACTCAAATGATCTGTCCTGAGTGTGAATCTCCTGCCAAGAAGAAAATGTCTCCATCTAACCAAAGCATGCACAACTACCACAAGCTCAAGATCATGGGTAGGATAATTAAGCTTGTGATCTTTGAGTTTGTGAGACTCAAAAGCCACTACTCTACCCTCCTGCATCAACACACCTCCAAGCCCTGCCAACGAAGCATCTGTGCAAACAAAGAACTCACCCTGTGGATCCGGCACTGCAAGAATAGGTGTTGTAGTGAGGCACTCCTTCAGTGTCCTAAAGTCCTGCTCGCATCTATCTAACCAAACAAACTTCTTCCCTTTCCTCTGAAGGGAAGTGATAGGGTGCACAATCCGAGAGAAGTCCTAAACAAATCTCCGGTAGTATCCTGCTAATCCCATGAAGTTGCACACCTCGGTCACTGTAGTGGGTGCTGGCCAATCCATAATGGCTCTAATCTTGGAAGGATCAATTGCGATACCTTCCCCAGAAATGATATGACCCAAATACTGCACCTCTATCTGAAAGAAAGCACACTTCTCCAAGTTCCCATAAAGTTACTACTCACGAAGACACTGAAGAACCTGGCGAAGGTGCCCCTCATGCTCCTCACATGTATGTGAGTATATCAAAATGTCATCTAGGAAGATGAGCACGAAGTGATCTAAGAAGGTCCTGAATACCCCATTCATCAAACTCATGAACACTGTGGGGGCATTAGTCAAACCAAAAGGCACCACTGTGAACTCATAGTGCCCATATCTCGTGTGGAAGGTGGTCTTATGAATGTCCACCTCCGAAATCCTCAGCTGATGGTAGCCTGACTTGAGATCAATCTTAGAGAAAACTGTGGCTCCCTTCATCTAATCAAACAAGTCATCAATACGAGGAAGAGGATAACGATTCTTGATCGTTACCTTGTTCAGCTGGTGGTAATCAATACACAACCACAAGGATCCATCCTTCTTCTTCACAAAGATCACCGGTGCACCCCAAGGGGATACACTAGGATGGATAAGGCCTTTCTCCAAAAGGCCCTCAAGCTGCAACTTGAGCTCACAGAGCTCTGGGGTGGTCATCCGATAAGGTGCTCGTGAGATAGGCTCTACTCCAGGAACTAGATCTATATGAAAATCAATCTCACGTGGGGGTGGTAACCCTGGTAGCTCCCCTGGAAAGACATCTGAAAACTCTCTCAAAATGGGATGATCATCTAGCGATGGTCCACTAGACCCATCCTCTGATCTGTCACTAACTGTAACAGCATACATCTGACAACCCCATCACACACACTGCTTAAGCTGCATAGCGGAGATGTGTGAATAGAAACGGGTCTCCTGACCCCTGAAATCACTGACTCAACTCCCAAATCATCTACACAAGATATAGTCTTGTGATAACAATCCATCCTGGCCCTATGTGTAGATAACCAATCCATACCCAAAATGACTCCATACGAGCCCAAAGGAAGGATACGGAGATCTGAGGTAGTGGTGAAAGGTCCCAAATCCACTACACACTCCTTAACTAAGGAGTCTACAGAGATCTTGGCTCTAGAAGCCATCTTGACATCCCAACTAAGACCCTACCTAACTACCACCAGCCTGCATCACTCTACTAAAGATGGTGCAATGAAAGAATCAGAAGAACTAGAATCAAACAATACAGAGGTAGGAATACCACCAATGCTACCTGTGGTCTCAATGACTGTGCTCTGATGCTCTTCCTGGTGGTTCTCAACCACTACATAAATCTTGTGGCTACGTCCCATGTCACCAATAGTCAGCTCTGAAATCTGTGCCTTACCCTTGTTGTTAGGGTTCTGTGGGAAATCTCTCCAAAAGTGTCCAGTAACTCCACAACCAAAACATCCTCCTGATCCTCCCAATGAGTAGCACCTCTAGTAGGTGCCCTAGAATCCTATGGTGTGGATCCTGATGATCTAGTTGTGGTCTGCTGAGGTCTCTACTGGTGAGCTGTTGTTGACTGAGCTCTAGGTCCACCCTGTGTCCTGATGGGACCCCTAGGAGGAGGCCCCATACTCCAACCTCTCTATGCATCAGCTCTCTGTGGAGGTCTATGAGGTGGGCGGGACTGCTGTTGCTGCTACTATTGTTGCTATTGCTGCGGCCTAAAGGATGACTGTGTTGTACCCTGGCCACCATGAGGAAGGGGTACTGACCCCCTCGATCTACCATCCTGCATCTATTGTATGCGGCTCTTGACTCGGTCTCTAGCCTGCTGGGTCTTTCCCCGAGTCTCCTCTGCAATATAGGCCTTCTCGACAACCTCAGCTAATGTCTGTGGGTAGTGGATCTACACATCACCTCCAATATCTAAATTCAGGCCCTGAATGAACCTATGAATCTGCACCTGCTCATCCTACATATACTCTACATACTGGAGTAGATCCATAAATCTACTCTCATACTCTGCTATGGAAAGAGATGCCTGTCAGAGGTCATGGAACTCATCGATCCTCTGCTGTATGAACCTCCATGATAAATACCTGCTCCTGAATCTCTCCTCAAATATCTCCCAGGTCACTGTCTCTGAATCTACATGGAGCTTCTGCTCCTCTGTCCTCCACCATACTCCTACTCCATCCCTCAGTAGATGGATCGCAACATGAGCTTTCATGTTGCTAGAACAAGGAAAAAGCTTGAAGCAACTGCTCAAGCTCACTAGCCAGGCCTCTACCTGAAATCCACCCATGTCACCTAAGTAATGTGAGGGCTGAAGCTTCAGGATCTCCCTGATGTGATTCGTTGTTGGTTTTACGGCCTCTAGGTCTCTCTACACACTCATCCCTAAGCCTAGGGCTCGGAGACCTCTCTCTATGCTATGGAACTCTATCACCTTGTCTCCTAGGTGGTGACTCTACTCTGGCTAACTCAACATGTGAGTTATCTCCTCTATGCTCCTCACTGGGTCGAGGAGATACCTGAACCCTCAATGGAAGGGGCTCTATCATGACTATTTGCATGTCCTCCTCCTAATCCTCAGCGTAGAGCGACATTAACATCCTGAAGGGTCTGTAGAATATGAGGTAGGATAGCTGCTACACCCTGATTCGGTGGTGGTGGTGGTGGTGGTGAGTCTGAGTCTCTATGAAGGTTCCTCTCACTCTCCATCTGAGCCTCTTGCACAGACCAAAGTGAGAGTTAGTTTATTTGCTAAGTTTTACACAACTTCCATGTTTACTAAAATATACAAATTCTAGCTAATTTGTTTTCTAGGTTTAAAAGTGTACTAGGTTTAAGTTTCATATCTCAAGTTTTCTAGTGTGCCCAATGGTCCAAGATTTTGAACCACTTCTCTGATACCAAGTGTGATGCCCAGTTAAAACAACCCACTTGAGACCCAAGAAACAACCTAGGGTTAGTTAGAAAATTATGGAATAATTTTTTTTATTAGAAGTGTCCACAACCAAGTTGCAAGACAACAGTTGACCCTATTAGGTTCCAGAACAAATCTAAATTACTAGAACATATTTTTCCTTTATTAAACAATTATCAAGTTCACATGGTCAAATTTTAGGGTTAGAAGTTCAGTTAGGTTCAGGGAGTAATTTACCCCCATACCCACTCTCTAACAGGCTCAGAGTTTCAACTTGATTTTTCTCATACTTAATGCTTCCAAAATTTCCCTAAATCATTCCCATTGGATAGGAAATTTTCTCACCTTTCTGGTGATATAAATAAGTCCTCCTAACTCCTTCATAAACTCAAGATATGGACAGGTGGAGTTTAGGGGTCAAATTTTCCCCAAGGGGACACGTGTCAAGCAGGGGTGAAGAGAAAATTTTAGGTTGGCGGGTCGCGGGGTGGTGTTTGGAATTTTTCCTTGTGCAGGAGAAAATTCCAATTTGCACCCATACCTCAACGGGTCCTCTAGGGACACGTGGCTTCCTCAGAGTCATCGCTGGGAAGGGTGAGGGAAGGGCGGAGCGGCGAAGATTTGGGGAATTTCACCCAAAGGGGAGAAAAAAAACAGTGCCCACATGCGCCCACGTGGGTCCGTAGGGACATGTGGCACTCAAAAATCACCAGGGAGAAGGAGAGGGTAGAGGCAGAGTGGTGGGGAAATTGGAAAAATTTCGCCAGAAAGGGGAATAAGGGGGGAATGACATGCGGGTCCGGCGCCCACGGAAGGGATTCCCCAAGGTGAGGGCGGGAGTGTGGGGCCGGGGAGGAAACACAAAAAATATCAAAAATTTCAAAAGGAAAAAGGGGTCAGTGAGGGTTCCGCCCCCTCCGCAAGCACCCAAAGCTGCCACGTGGCAGCTTGTGATAGGCGCGGGCCGGCAGGGAGAAATGGTAAAATTTTTCCAAAATTTCTTCAAAAATTTTTGCCAAAGGAATGTGGCAGTCTGATTGGCTATAGGTGGGGCGGAGGAAAAAATAAATTTTCCCTAAACAAAAATTTTAAAATTTTCCTAAGGATTGTATCAGGAATTTTTTAGCCCGAGGGCCCGCTAGGGAAAATTTTCCCAAATTTTCCCGCCAAGGCAAAAAAACTTCAAAGGCCATAACTTTTGCTAGAAAACTTAGTTTTGGGCAAACGAGGACTTTCTGGAAAGCTCTCAATGCCCTCTTTGCACAGGAAACATAAATTTTACATTTTGATAAAGTTTAAGGGGTCAATTTTACAAAAAGGATCAACAGGATTTTAAAAAGCCAACTGGTAATTTCCAACTTTCAAATTTGATTAAATTGGATCTCCTCCTTTACTCAACATGCCAAACAGACATGGAGGATTTATCTAGGGAGGGTTTAAATGTTTTAGGAAGGTAAATTTCTCAATTGATTTCAATTTGTATTTTTCCAACAATTGACAAAAACGACTGTGAGAAGGATTGGCTCGATTTTGCAATGTTTAAATTGTTTTCTTAAGTGTTCTTTGTCAATTTGAGTTCCTTGATGTCTTAGCATGCTAAATTATAACATTTCCAAGTTGATTATTAAGTTAGGTCTGAACTGTACATTTTTATTTAAATTTAATTGCCAGTTTTAAATTTTATAACAGAGATCATTTCCTTTAAATCTGTATATCACTTTTATCATTCAAGTGTGGACATTTCATTTCTAAACTAATCCAATACATTTAGTTGTTTTAAAAAACCATTTCAATCTAATTGTAAAGTCTGATTTCCATTTTAATATATTTCCAAATACAAAAACAAGCATTAATTCCTGTACATAAGTCTTTCCAGAGATCTTTATTCTTTTTAAACATACAATAAAACATTGAATTTAACTCAACCAACAATGCAATGAGAAATCTTTCAATTCTTTATTAATTCCAATTATACATCTTTACATCTTTCCATTTTGAATGCAATAACATCATTCTATTTTATTTCTTTCCAATAAACAGAATAGGATATAAATGTCTTTCAAAATTCAAATATATATTTTCATAAAAAAATTACAACATCTTTTCTTCACAAAATACATATTACAATTTCATCCACTTCAAGTGGGAAAGGTTACAAATGAAGTATGTTTTCACAAGGGACTGTCAAACTACATTTTTCCTTTGCTCCAGAACAACAACATGCACATTTTCTCTTTTCCAAGTTGATCACAACAAAAGAGGGGGAAAGGCAATGCTCTCCACCCAACCAAGACATCCAATGAAAGGAGAAGCCTTCCTTCATCATTGGCCCCCGAGCCCCAACCAAAATACAATAAGAGGTGCAATTCAACCCATGGAAACAACTGGCTTCCACAACACACAACATTCTTTCAACATACACATTCAATTAAAACATAGTTCAACACAAAACAATAGTTTACAAATGGAATTTAAAACATTCAAATCAAAACTCAGGCTTGATCATGCAAGCCAAAGGAGCAAGGTCTATGGGGGAAGCTACTTATGCCTCCCAATTGGGAATTGGGCATCCACCAATAACAAACTCACCAATAAATTTCACCATACATATCCTTATGCCCCCCACAAATCCCTCCTTATGCCCCCCACAGATTTCCTTATGCCCCCCACAAAGTAAGAAATGCAAGCTATTTCTTTTCCATGGTGGATCCCAAACCCAAACTCCCTCCACAAAATTCTGATGCCAATGGCATTTCCTTATGCCCCCCCACATGGATTCCCCATAGCCTTCTCCTACACCATTCCTAAGGCAGTCTACCCAACCAAGCCAACAAATAAATCAAAACATGCACCATTCACACAACACAACAAGAAAATAACAACATAAAAGAGAGTTAAATTCCTACCTCTCCATGGTAACTTTTGTTTCCAAACAACAAGCTTCAAATCCAAAAAAACATAGTCCCAAAAACAACAATCTCCCAAGCATGCAAAGCTATCTCCAATTTCCTCCAAACAAGAGATCCAACACAAGAAAATGTGCCCGTAAAGAAGTTGTAAATTGATTCAACAACTGAAAACAAGTAAAGAGTTTGAATTATATAGAAGAGGGAAGAAAAGAGGATGATGTGGATCCATGTAGGATGCCACATCACACATCCTCAAATTCAAACACAAAAGAAAAATTTCATTCTCCCAAGCACAATAAAGAGGTGGGTGAAAATATGACAAGTTACTTGCACACTCCAAAAATCCCACACCTCAAGGGACAACAAAATAAATAAAATGTAAGAGAGTGCAATCAAAAACATGCAACATGATTAATAAAATTCATTATAAAAGTCACAAATCACTTCTCCAACCATAAGTATGGTTGGTAAATTAAATTTAGAGGCATGGGACAAGTTTTACTTGTCCCACAAGCCTCCAAAAACAGCCCCCAAGGACAAATTCGAATTTTCATGGAGGTGGAGTATTTCATACTCCAAAATATGACTTACAAAAGCTCTTACACAACTTACACATCCCTTACATATTTAATACAAACAAGCCAACAACTTCCATTATTACTTTCCCATATCCCAATTTAATTTATTTAAATTTTAACCATATGATTTCTCACATTAATCTATCACAATTTTAATTAATTAAAAGAAAGGAACACATTACTAATAAAATACATACAACAATAATAAAATTAACCACATTAATAAAATACATAATACCCATGGTCACATATAAAGAAATCCCCCCCATGGGAATCCCTAACAAAAACAACACACAACACAATAAAACAAGTTGCCATGGTGACCTTGTCGAATTCACCTAGAATTCCATTGTGGTTGGTCTCCAATCCCCGATGTTTTGTTGTGATATTTTTAACCTGCAAAATACAAATACCTCCTTCAGCCTCATGGCCATATCAGAACATCCAATATGATATAAATAAAATCAAAAAATCATCTAAGTAAGTGAATCACAACAACATCAAAGTAACAACTACATCATTTGCATTTTTAATCAACAACTATATCATCATCATATAATATCCATTTTCTAGATCTACTCATAATATCCAAAATCACATGTCCGAACAACATCCATAAAACATCCATGTCAAATAGTATATTATCATCCATATATGAAGTGTCTCTAATAATCATCATGCATCATAATCAAATCAAGATCAACAATAATCCATGATCAAATGTCTAACAACATACTAAATCAAAACATAATAATGTCCATAATGTAATCAACAGTATCAAAATAAGTATCAAAAGGTGTCAAAGGGAAGTGGGCACTACATCCCCCTCCCCTTAGACTTGACTTCCTCCTGGAAGTCACTGGAACAAATGTGGAAACTGAACTCGTAATGAAGTAACATCCTCCCATGTAGCTGCAGTCTCATCATATCTATCCCACTGCACCTGAACCTGATCAACCTCTCTACCTCGAAGGCCTAGGGTCCTGTGATCTAAGATGTGAATGGGCTCCACCATCACCTGCCCCTGATCCTGCACCTAATGATGTCCAATCTAACACATGAGAAGGATCTACAATATATCTCCTGAGAACTGAAACATGAAAAACATCATGTATGTGAGACAAGCTGGGTGGCAATGCTAGATGGTAGGCCAAAGGGCCGATATGCTCAAAGATATCAAAAGGACCAATGAATCTAGGAGCTAACTTAGAACCTTTTCCATAATGGATAGGGCTCTTGTGTGGCCTGACACGAAGGAACACCTTCATGCCCACATCAAAACTACGGTCAATCCTATGTTGATCTGCATACTTCTTCTTCCTGTCCTGTGCCTCCTACAATCTCTACCTGATCAACACCACCTACTGCTCCATGTCCTGTAGAAGAGCTGGTCCAAGAGATACTTTGTCCTCTAACCTATCCCAGCTAAGAGGTGTCTTGCACTCTCTACCATACAAATCCTGAAAAGGAGCCATGCCTATGGAACTCTGAAAACTATTATTGTAGGAAAACTCCACTAAGTACAGGTACTCCTCCCATTTAGACTGCTGATCCATCACATACATCCTGAGCATATCCTCTAAAATCTGATTCACCCACTCAGTCTGTCCATCTGTCTCAGGGTGATATGTTGTGCTGAAGTTGATTCTCATCCCGAGGACATACTGCATGGTAGTCTAGAAATGTGAAGTGTACAAAGGATCGCGGTCACAAATGATCTTCCTGCGGAATCCCATGCAACCTGAAAATCTCATCCAAATATACTCGTGCCACTACTCTAGCTGTATAAGTGGTCTTCACCAGAGAAAAGTGAGCCACTTTTGTCAATTTATCAACTGTGACCATAATGGCGTCATGGTGATATCTCGACATCGGTAGCCCAACAATGAAATCCATGGAAATGGTGTCCCACTTCCATTCCGGTATAGCATGAGGATAAAGAAGGCCTGTTGGATGTTGATGCTTGGCCTTAACTCTCTGGCACTCTAAACATCATGACACAAAATGGGCCACGTCTCGAGGAAGTCCTCTCCAATGATACAATTGTCGCAAGGTGGCGTGCATCTTCTTCACCCCGGTATGGGATAAATAGGGTGCACGATGTGCCTCTACCAAGATGTCCTACCTCAAGCCTCCATCTCTAGGAACATATATCCAGCCTCTGTGCCTAAGAAGACCATCTACCTCTAAGGAAAAACCATCAAACTTCCCCTCAAGGGGTCTCTGTGACTCGATCTCTGCTCGAACTGCAATGTAGAAGCTGTCAAGAGGAAGCTGTTGAAGAATCCTACTCCACAAATCTATGCTCACTGAAGTGGCCATAGCCACATGTCTCCATCTACTGAGAGCATCTGCTACCACATTCTCCTTCCCCTTCACATGCTCTATCTCCATGTCATACTCACAAAGCAACTCCATCCAACGCTGCTGACGAGCATTGAGATTGGGCTGCGTGAAGAGGTGGCGAAGACTCAAATGATCTGTCCTGAGTGTGAATCTCCTACCAAGAAGAAAATGTCTCCATCTAACCAAAGCATGCACAACTGCCGCAAGCTCAAGATCATGGGTAGGATAATTAAGCTTGTGATCTTTGAGTTTGTGAGACACAAAAGCCACTACTTTGCCCTCCTGCATCAACACACCTCCAAGCCCTACCAACAAAGCATCCGTGCAAACAAAGAACTCACCATGTGGATCTGGCACTGCAAGAATAGGTGTTTAGTGAGGCATTCCTTCAGTGTCCTGAAGGCCTGCTCACATCTGTCTGACCAAACAAACTTCTTCCCTTTCCTCTGAAGGGAAGTGATAGGGTGTGCAATCTGAGAGAAGTCCTGAACAAATATCTGGTAGTATCC
Source organism: Taxus chinensis (assembly GCA_019776745.2). Taxonomy (NCBI): domain Eukaryota; kingdom Viridiplantae; phylum Streptophyta; class Pinopsida; order Cupressales; family Taxaceae; genus Taxus; species Taxus chinensis. Next base: position 26,666 of record JAHRHJ020000899.1, read on the forward strand.
TGCTAATCCCATGAAGCTGCACACCTCGGTCACTATAGTGGGTGCTGGCCAATCCATAATGGCTCTAATCTTGGAAGGATCGACTGTGATACCTTCCCCAGAAATGATATGACCCAAATACTACACCTCTGTCTGAAAGAAAGCACACTTCTCCAAGTTCCCGTAAAGTTACTGCTCACGAAGACACTGAAGAACCTGGTGAAGGTGCCCCTCATGCTCCTCACATGTATGTGAGTATATCAAAATGTCATCTAGGAAGATGAGCATGAAGTGATCTAAGAAGGTCCTGAATACCCCATTCATCAAACTCATGAACACTGTGGGGGCATTAGTCAAACCAAAAGGCACCACTGTGAACTCATAGTGCCCATATCTCATGCGGAAGGTGGTCTTATGAATGTCCACCTCCAAAATCCTCAGCTGATGGTACCCTGACTTGAGATCAATCTTAGAGAAAACTATGGCTCCCTTCATCTGATCAAACAAGTCATCAATACGAGGAAGAGGATAACGATTCTTGATCGTTACCTTGTTCAACTGGTGGTAATCAATACACAACCACAAGGATCCATCCTTCTTCTTCACAAAGATCACTGGTGCACCCCAAGGGGATACACTAGGATGGATAAGGCCTTTCTCCAAAAGGCCCTCAAGCTGTAACTTGAGCTCACAGAGCTCTGGGGTGGTCATCCGATAAGGTGCTCGTGAGATAGGCTCTACTCCAGGAACTAGATCTATATGAAAATCAATCTCACGTGGGGGTGGTAACCCTGGTAGCTCCCCTAGAAAGACATCTACAAACTCTCTCAAAATGGGATGATCATCTAGTGATGGTCCACTAGACCCATCCTCTGATCTGTCACTAACTATAACATCATACATCTGATAACCCCGTCGCACACACCGCTTAAGCTGCATAGCGGAGATGGTGTGAATAGAAATGGGTCTCCTAACCCCTTAAATCATTGACTCAACTCCCAAATCATCTACACAAGATATAGTCTTGTGATAACAATCCATCCTGGCCCTATGTGTAGATAACCAATCCATACCCAAAATGACTCCATACGAGCCCAAAGGAAGGATACAGAGATCTGAGGTAGTGGTGAAAGGTCCCAAATCCACTACACACTCCTTAACTAAGGAGTCTATAGAGATCTTGGCTCCAGAAGCCATCTCAACATCCCAACTAAGACCCTACCTAACTACCACCAGCCTGCATCACTCTACTAAAGATGGTGCAATGAAAGAATCAGAAGAACCAGAATCAAACAATACAGAGGTAGGAATACCACCAATGCTACCTGTGGTCTCAATGACTGTGCTCTGATGCTCTTCCTGGTGGTTCTCAACCACTGCATAAATCATGTGGCTACATCCCATGTCACCAATAGTCGGCTCTGAAATCTGTGCCTTACCCTTGTTGTTAGGGTTCTGTGGGAAATCTCTCCAAAAGTGTCCAGTAACTCCACAACCAAAACATCCTCCTGATCCTCCCCAATGAGTAGCACCTCTAGTAGGTGCCCTAGAAGTCTGTGGTGTGGATCTTGATGATCCAGTTGTAGTCTGCTGAGGTCTCTGCTGGTGAGCTCCTACTGACTGAGCTCTAGGTCCACCCTGTGTCCTGATGGGACCCCTAGGAGGAGGCCCCATACTCTGACCTCTCTATGCATCAGCTCTCTATGGAGGTCTATGAGGTGGGTGGGACTGCTATTGCTATTTGTTGTGGCCTAAAGGATGACTATGTTGTACCCTGGCCACCATGAGGAAGGGGTACTGACCCCCTCGATCTACCATCCTACATCTACTGTATGTGGCTCCTGAATTGGTCTCTAGCCTATTGGGTCTTTCCTCGAGTCTCCTCTATAATATAGGCCTTCTCGACAGCCTCTACTAATGTCTGTGGGTAGTGGATCCACATTGCACCTCCAATATCTAAATTCAGGCCCTGGATGAACCTGTGAATCTGCACCTACTCATCCTCCATATACTCTACATACTGGAGTAGATCTAAAAATATAATCTCATACTCTGCTACTGAAAGAGATGCCTGTTGGAGGTCATGGAACTCATCGATCCTCTGTTGTATGAACCTCCATGACAAATACCTGCTCCTGAATCTCTCCTCAAAAAGCTCCCAGGTCACTATCTCCAAATCTACATGGAGCTTCTACTCCTCTGTCCTCCACCATACTCCTACTCCATCCCTTAGTAGATGGATTGCAACACGATCTTTCATGTTGCTAGAATAAGGAAAAATCTTGAAGTAACCACTCAAGCTCACTAGCCAGGCCTCTGCCTGAAATCCACCCATGTCACCTGAGTAATGTGATGGTTGAAGCTTCAGGATCTCCCTGATGTGATCTGTAGCTGTGGTCTGACGGCCTCTAGGTCTCTCTGCATGCTCATCCCTAAGCCTAGGGCTCTGAGACCTCTCTCTATGCTCTGGAACTCTGTCACCCTATCCCCTAGGTGGTGACTCGGCTCTGGTTGACTCCACATGGGAGTCTCTCCTGTATGCTCCTCGATAGGTCAAGGAGATACCTGACCCTTGATGGAAGGGGCTCTGTCATGACTAGTTGTGTGTCCTCCTCCTAATCCTCCATGTAGAGTGGTATTAACATCCTGAAGGGTCTGTAGAATCTGAGGTAGGATAGCTGCTACACCCTAATCTGGTGGTGGTGGTGGTGGTGGTGGTAAGTCTGAGTCTCTTTGAAGGTTCCTCTTGCTCCATCTGAGCCTCATGCACAGACCAAAGTGAGAGTTAGTTTATTTTTCTAAGTTTTACACAACTTCCATGTTTACTAAAATATACAAATTCTAGCTAAGTTGTTTTCTAGGTTTAAAAGTGTGCTAGGTTTAAGTTTCATGTCTCAAGTTTTCTAGTGTGCCCAATGGTCCAAGATTTTGAACCAATTCTCTAATACCAAAGTGTGATTCCCATAAAACAACCCACTTGAGACCCAAGAAACAACCTAGGGTTAGTTAGAAAATTATGGAATAATTTTTTTTATTAGAAGTGTCCACAACCAAGTTGCAAGACAACAGTTGACCCTATTAGGTTCCGGAAAAAATATAAAATTACAATAACATATTTTTCATTTATTAAAAATTATCAAGGTCACATGGTCCTAAACTTTTAGGGTTAGAAGTCTCAGTTAGGTTCAGGGAGTAATTTACCCCCATACCCACTCTCTAATAGGCTCAGAGTTTCAACTTGATTTTTCTCATACTTAATGCTTCCAAAAAATTTATAAATCATTCCCATTGGATAGGAAATTTTCTCACCTTTCCGATGATATAAATAAGTCCTCCTAACTCCTTCAGAAACTCAAGATATGATCAGGTGGACCTTTAGGGGTCAAATTTTCCCCAAGGGGACACGTGTCAAGTAGGGGTGAAAGAAATTTTCAGGTTGGCGGGTCGGGGTGCAGCATTTTGGATTTTTCCTTGCATGGGAGAAAATTCCCATTTGCACACTCACGTGCCTCTGCGGGTCCTCCAAGGACACATGTCAGGTCTAGATCCAAAGTGGGAAAGGGTCAAGGGACAGGGTGGAGTGGTGGAAGAGTTTGGGGCATTTTCACCCAAAGGGAGAGAAAACTTAAAATTAATGCCCATTTGCTCCGTGGGTCTGTTCAGGGACATGTGGGGCTCAACATGCCAAACAGACATGGAGGATTAATCTAGGAAGGATTTAAAGTGTTTTAGGAAGGTAATTTGCTAAAATTTGCAGGATTTCAATTTGAGGCCCGCTAGAATTTTTCCAACATTTTGAGAGAAAATGGCCGAGGAAAGCGGGATTGGGCTCGATTTTTCAATGTTAAATAGTTTTCTTAAGTTTCTTAGTCAATTTGAGATCTCCAATTGATGATAACAACATACTAAATTTTAACATTTCCAATTTGGATTACTCAATGTGCAGGCCTGAACTGTGGGGAGCATTTTAATTAAAAGTTTTATTCCATTTTAGTAATTTACAACTAAAGATCCTATTTCTTTTAAATTTGTATATCAATTTTCATTATTTCAAGATGTGGTTTCCATTTCTAAACTAATCCACTTTTACATTTAGTTGTTTATAAACAAATCATTTCAAAGGAAAAATTCAAATTCTGATTTCCAATTTTAATATATTTCCAAGGATTACAAAAAACAATAACATTCCTCCATACGTATTTCTTTCCTTTCAAACAAAATTGGCTAATTAGAAGGATTCCAATCGCAATTTGATATTCCAACTTAATCACAACAATGCAAATGAGAGAAGATCTTGTCAATTCTTTATTAATTAAAAATTATAAACATCTTTACATTCTTTCATTCCTTGAAAGCAATTAACAAAATCTATTTCTTTCCAATAAACAGAAAATAATGCACAATTGTCTTTCACAATTTAAATGTACAACTTTCATAATCAATTACAACATCATTTCTTCACAAGTATACATTACAATTTCATCCACATCATAGTGGGAAAGGTTACGAAATGAAATATGTCCTTTCACAAGGGACTATCAAACTACATTTTCCTTTGCTCCAGAACAACAACATGCAAGTTTTCTTTTTCTTCAAATTTGATCACAACAAAAGTGGGGAAGAGGTGACGCTCTCCACCCAACCAAGACATCCAATGAAAGGAGAATCCTTCCTTCATCATTGGCCCCCGAGCCCTAACCAAAACACAATAAGAGGTGTGATTCAACCCATGGAAACAACTGGCTTCCAGAACACACATCATTCTTTCAACATACACATTTCATTTTAAAAACACAATTCAACACAAAACAACAGTTCACAACTGCATTTAAAAACATTTCAAAATAGAACTCAGGCTTGATCATGCAAGCCAAAGGAGCAAGGTCTATGGGGGAAGCTACTTATGCCTCCCAATTGGGAATTGGGCATCCACCAGAACAAACCACCAAAATAATTCATCACATACATATCCTTATGCCCCTCACAAATCCCTCATTATGCCCCCCACATATTTCCTTATGCCTCCCACAAAGTAAGAAATGCAAGCTATTTCTTTTCCATGGTGGATACCAAACCCAAACTCCCTCCACAAAATTCTAATGCCAATGGCATTCCCTTATGCCCCCCCACATGGATTCCCCATAGCCTTCTCCTACACCATTCCTATGGCAGTCTACCCAACCAGCCAACAAAATAAATCAAACATTCACCATTCACACAACACAACAAGAAAATAACAACATAAAAAGGAGAGTTAAATTCCTACCTCTCCATGGTAGCTTTTGTTTCCAAACAACAAGCTTCAATGCCAAAACATAGTCCAAAAAATAGAAATCTCCAAGCATGTAAATTTTCTCCAACTCCTTCCAAAACAAGAGCTCCAACACAAGCAAAAATGTGCCCCAAAGAAGTTTGCACAAATGATTCAACAACCCAAAACAAGAAAAGAGTTTGAATTATATAGAAGAGGGAAGAAGAGAGGATGATGTGGATCCATGTAGGATGCCACATCACACATCCTCAAATTCAAACACAAAAGACAAAATTTCATTCTCCCAAGCACAATAAAGAGGTGGGTGAAAATATGACAAGTTACTTGCACACTCCAAAAATCCCACACCTCAAGGACTGCAAAATAAATAAAATGTAAGAGAGTGCAATCAAAACTTGCAACATGATTAATAAAATGCATTATAAAATTTAAAATCACCTCTCCAACCATAAGTATGGTTGGTAAATTAAATTGAGAGGTATGGGACAAGTTTTACTTGTCCCACAAGCCTCCAAAAACAGCCCCCAAGGAAAAATTCAAATTTCCATGGAGGTGGAGTGTTTCATACTCCAAAATCTGACTTACACAACTCTTACACAACTTACACATCCCTTACATATTTAATACAAGGAACCAACAACTTCCATTATTACTTTCCCATATCCCAATTTAATTTATTTAAATTTTAACCATATGATTTCTCACATTAATCTACCACATTTTAATTAAATTAAAAGAAAGGGAACACATCACTAATAAAATACATACAACAATAAATAAAAATTAACCACATTAATAAAATACATAATACCCATGGTCACATATAAAGGTGATCCCCCCCCATGGGAATCCCTAACAAAAACAACACACATACACAAAACAAGTTGCCATGGTGACCTTGTTGAATTCACCTAGAATTCCATTGTGGTTGGTCTCCGATCCCCCCAATGTTTTGTTGTGATATTTTTAACCTACAAAATACAAATACCTCCTTCGGCCTTATGGCCATATCAGAACATCCAACATGATATAAATAAAATCAAAAAATCATCTAAGTATGTAAATCACAACAACATCAAGGTAATTTAACATTATAATATACAATTCATATCAATAACTATGTCATCATCATATAATATCCATTTTCTAGATCTACTCATAATATCCAAAATCCATCCGAAACAACATCCATAAAACATCCATGTCAAATAGTATATCATCATCCACATATGAGTGTCTCTAATAATCATCATGTATCATAATCCAAATCAAGATTAACAATAATCCATGATCAAATGTCTAACAACATACTAAATCAAAACATAATAATGTCCATAATGTAATCAACCATATGAGAATAGGTATCAAAAGGTGTCAAAGGGAAGAATTCTAAAATGGTACAAAGAAAGGTACCTTGAGAATTTATGTATAGTTTTAAAGGGATAAAGGGTCTCTGAATTGAGTTTGGAATATTATGGTTGTTTCATAAATAAAGAATATACAAGATGGTTTGTAGACTAGGAGGGCTACAAGGTCAAGAGACATTATAGGGATAACTAGTACTAAGTACAATTACTGAAGGAAATGAAGGGTAAAAACACCTTTTACTAAGGGAGATAAATTGTCCTAAGTGTGTCGAAGATACCAAGAGGCCCATATTTGATATTTTGAGCATGTAGACCTTATAGACCTAACTAAACATAGGCTTGGGTGTTAATAATAGTGTGTCTTTTGTGATGGTCTTGAAAACCCAGTGTATAGAGGGCAGTAAGAAACATGGCAGTAATCATGAAATATGGTGAACATGTAGAAACATGAAGATACCAGGTTGATAAGTTAATCACCTCATGTTTTATGCATATAGTGGTTATATAGTGAAAATATTTTCATAATAATATACAATTAGCCTTATGTGAAGATATGTTTAAGGAACTATGTACTTGAAAAGCGTAGAATGGTCTATAGTACCACCATGGAGATCCTTAGTGCAGGGGAAGTGTGGGTCAGTTCAAGAAAGCTAGTAATTAAGAAAATAATGGAAAGCAAGCAAGAAGGTAAGATTTCATTAAATGACACTTAGATTCATAATCACTATAAGACCTACACCAAGAAACCAACCCATAGAAAATGACAAAACAAAATAGTATGCTACTAGACAAGAAAAGTTCACCAAAAGATAACAATAAGTTTAAGAATAGAAAAAAAAGAAAACTAGTCTATCTTTTGACATTTTGGGGGTTACCCAAAGTGCTAGCAAGATCCTCTTGGTTTTTCTCATGCTGTAGCTCATTTTGAGTCTGCCCTCCAACTTCTTCATCCTCAAAGCTTCTAATATAGAGTTAAAATTTCCTTTTCTTTAGACCCTCTTCCACTGCCTCCAAATGGGTCCACATATCATTCACCAACTTAGCCATCTCCGTAACTTCCCCCTTATATTCCTCTAATACATACAAATCCTCTTGGTAGTGTCAATGATGTCTATCATCCCTTCCCTTATATCTGAATTAGCTTCTTCCATAATCTGTACAACCATCTCTAGATGCTAAAGCACTAAAAATATTCAATCTAAATCTATAGACATTATTTATAGATGTTTCTTTCCCATAATGTTCAAAATGGGAAGATTTCCATTCTCATTCTCTTTTTAATTTAAGAAATATGAGATGTGAACTACAAACCATTTATAGATCCATCTTCGTATTATTTATACTTCCTTTTCCGGACCATTCAAAGTTATTTCTTGAAGCCATTCAATCTTTCAGCTCTAGACCATTTATACATCTAGCTCTAAACTATCCATTCTTCTATCCGCATACCATTTATACCATTAGCTTTGGACCATGCCCATTTTAAACATTCTCATAAAGTATATTCCTCATTCTTTTGATATGTTTATTTTATGAAAAAATTACATTATTTCTATATAATTGATGAATTTGGTTTAGAATGCATAACATAAATATATTATTCATTTTAATCTGCTTTTATAATTTTACAATGCAAGGAAGGATAATATATAGCCATAAAAATAGGAAAACCATCTTCTTATTAAATAGGAAGATTATAAATATTAACCCATATATATGTATGTTTGTGTGTGTGTTTGTGATCTTATATTTTGTTATATATATATATATATATATATATATATATATATATATATATATATATATATATATATATATATAAAAACTAACATAAGTAATTACTAACTTACTAATTATCATTGATCACTAAATATTTACCATATGGTAAATATCTAACATGTAAATGCTAAATTACTAACATTACCCCCTTAGTGTTACATGGTTGAAAAAAATTCACACTTCCTATACAAATTTCTTTCCTCTACTTGCTCATGATCTTGGAACACACTCAAATTAAAGGTAGAAGGATCACATCAACTTTTTATCAACCATGCACTTCCAAGAACACATCTGACTGAAATAGTGTGGGAAAATCTACATGAACCATATTCTTATAAAAATATCATTATAGGGAGAAAATATGACCTACCTAGTGTGGGAACTCAAATAGAAACCATCCACACAACCTTCAATTTTTTTATAAAGGTTTACCACAAACCTAGGTGTGAACAAGAACACACCTGATTGTTCAACCTCTTCAAGAATCACTATTCTATATGTTCTTCACTATGTTATTACATCAACGAACCTTTTAGGAATATTCACATTCACACATAAATAAGAATGAACATATAATATTATTTTTCACACCACATTGATAAGTTGAAATATTGAACAAGTACTCACACAAAAAAAATGCCACCACATATGCTATGTGGCTCTATTGTCAATGAATGGTGAGAATTCATTGATTGACTTCCAACCTCTTGTTTCTCCATCCTTTAGTAGACATGTTTCATAATAAAAAAATGTGATCATGTAATACAAATATTTCCACATTCTTTATTATTGCCCCCATAATGTGAAATTGTTTATTTTATGGACATCGAGCAACACCTAAAATGTGTTTGTAAGGAATTTTTTTTAATTTTTTGAACTTTTACAATGAATTGAAAATATAATTTGACAATAAAATTAGTGACAAAAAATGATGACACATGATTAATTATTTACTTATAAATGATAGTTTCAATGACATGGAAAATTCATTTATTGATATGAAAGGATAACACTTGACTCTTAAGAGACAATTTTGAGTCGATAATTGAATGACCACAATTAATAATTACTATACTAAATAATATAGACTAATTATAAATTGACTAAAACATGACTAAAATACTTAACACTAAATATAACCAAAACATTATGTTTAACAACTATAGACTCAATATTAATGAATTTTTAGAACACCACTATTACACTTAATAAAATAATTATCTAAAAGATTAATAAAAAATATATAATAAAACCACTAGTGACACGTTTTTATAGACTTAGACGATGACTATAAGCTTTATAGACATCTACCAAAATGTCAAACAAAACATTAATAGGAAGACTTTGTGACAAACATACCCATGGATAATGGGAGAAGGAAAATAATATATAGGAAAAAATACTACACAGATTTTTGGATGCAAAAGTTAAGAATATATATTTGAAATTAAATACTACATGATGGAGATCTCCCAAAATCCTATTGAAAATGAACCAAATAAAATTCACATGCCATTTTAGGATGAATATAGAGCACATTTGCATAATTAATCTCCTCCTTTAATGATTCCAATACAAAATGGTGGATGGAACATTGTTGTATCAATTTGCATGACCTTTAGTTGGAAAGAATTCAAACCTTTCAAAATTTTGAATCCTCTCTATATTAAACTATGTATAATCTTAAATGTCTTGTGAAAAGTTGAGTTCCCAGGATAATAAAATCCTTTTCTATGTAGATTTAATGTCAATATTTTGGATGTAATGTGGTCGATCTAAACCTTGAAAGATATTGTAGTAGAGCTAAAAGTATATATTTCACTCGAGGAAGGAATGCATTAAAATTTCAACGGACACTCTAAGAAATAAGTGTTTTTCACTCACATGAATATGGAGCACAAATTTTTCCCTCCACTGATATAAAAAATCCATTATAAGCATTCTTCTAGATTTGATTTATAAACTTTGTTACCAAATGATGAATTTGGTTTAGACTACTATTGTCCTATGTTTTTGTAGGGGAAAATTTCAATAGAAAGTAGGGAAACAATACCTCTATTTCAAAACTTTCAATTTTTACCTTTCCAAGATACCCTAGGTCTACCCATTATTAACACTAAGCCTTAAATAATACATGTAGTTATCCTCAATTGGATTTCCATCCAATCCCTCTAGGTGATTTAGGAAAGCAAATTCAATCCTCCCTAGGTTATTTTAGGAGCTTTTGGAGAATGTCAATTTCTGAGTAGTTTTGGGAAGGGATACCACTAGCCTTCCCAAGACTAATGCACCCCCATCCAGTGGAACGAAAGATAAAAAATCAACATGGAGATGAATTCAAGTTCCAATAAAATTTGTGAAATTTTTTGGTAGATTTTGGAGAGATCCAGAGATTTTGGAGACAATTCAGTAAAAGTGGGATTTTCAGGCCTAATGGAGCAAACACTGCAAAGAAGTTTTTAAAATTCAGACAAAGATTATGGGAGGTTTGTGAAGATTAAATAGCCCCAAAAATTACATATGGAAATTATTTTCCATGCTCTAAATGGTGGAAAAAAATAGACATCATGAAACATCATGCACTTCCCTAGGAAACTCATTCTTTTGGGGCACAACTAGTTGTCCTGAGAAATAAGGGGTCATTTTGAGTTGATCAAGTCAGAACTTAAGATTAAAACCATCAAAATTTAACTCCATGTGTGGTTTCAAATAAATTTAATATAATAATTTACCTCCAAACTCATCAGAAAGCTCGAGTTATCCTCATCGCAAGTCAGGCTCGAGCTAAGAGTTATCACAATTAGTCATTTATTCAAGAGGACATGTGTTAGCACCAGGAGCCTAGAAAGATTTAAAATCCATTTATTCACTTTATCAAAGGGAATTAAGGGATAAAAAAAAATTTCCCATCCTTTTTATCCCCTAGAACACCTACATGACCTCCCACTTGCTCGTTAAGCCCCCGAGAGCTAAGTTTGAGCCTTCCCTCTCCCTGCACACATGTTCAGAAAGTGTCGCGATGAGGCATGAAGTGGAAATTTATGTCCCTTTCATTCCTTTAGATAAGGTACATAGGGGAAAAAAAATACACCCATCCCTCATGCTTTCTTTTTGGTATGAATATATAGACAATTTAGCCAATTTTTCTTCATTTCAGCCCCCCCAAACCTCCATACCCAGCTGAAACTTTGGAAATTTTTTTCTAGACCTTCCAACCTCCATTGATGCAATAGAACAAATCCAAAAAATCATCCTCACGTTTAAAATAAAATGATCTTAGAAAATAAACAGATCGAAACAACAAATAACAAAGAGGAAATGAAGTTTTGTTGAAAAAACCCTCGTGGTGAAAACGGAGAAATCCTTATATCTCATAATCTAGAGCATGGATTAAGATGATTTTTTTTGTAGAAACACTCATTGTTGAAGGTCATTATGATTAAATAGATGGAGTTTCAAATGATTCTCTAGATTATTTTGTTCAACAAAAACTCATTTTGGTGCCCTAGCTCTCATTTGTCAGATTTCCCACCAATCTGACAGTCGGATCGAGCTAAAAACTTGCACATGAAATCCTAATGGATTTATTTTCATCATAATACAAAGTAAATACCAGACCTAAAAATTTCAATCTCCATTAATGGACGCCATGATAGCTTTGTGCTCGAATCCACTGCTAAGTAAAAATTTCAAATTTTATTTTAAAGCATTCTAGTGGGCAAAATCAAGTAAAATTTGGGGTAGAAGATTGCAAAAATGAGATGAGTCAAAAAATATGTGTCCCATTAAAAAATGATCATTGGAGACACACTTTCTAAATATAATACACTTTCATACATAGGTTTTCTACTTTTAGAAATTCTTCATCAAAAGCAGCAGTGGTGAAGACGATGTGCATCCAAGTTAACCCAGAGGTCAAACTAAGTGTTCAAATATAAAAATAGTAAAAATGACCAAATAATAAAATAAGTAAGTAGTCCCATAAGCACCTGCTATAAATAGTAAGTTATTCCACAGGGCATATTTCACAAAGGGAGCATATGAGGAGTTGTACATTCAAGTTAGCATCATCATCTAGAGTTTAGAGAGGTGGATTCTGACTCTTACTAAAAATAGTAAGTCCCCATTTTGGCACTTGCTATTATTAGCAAGTCACATTTAAGAAGAAATGTTGGAAACATGGGAAAAATAATACAAATCATGTAAGGTCCAAGAAGACAAGTTCTCACACTTAATAAACAACTCAAAGTTGTGCTCTCTAAATATAGTAAGTGTTAAGAGACGATGTGATTCAATTTTACAAAAAATTCACATTGTCAAAATTTCCCTCACTAGTATGTCCATCAAATACCCTCTCCCTACCTTCGGTTAAATAGTAGAGTGTTAGCAGTATCCCATCAAGGGAATATAGGTCACATTTAGTAAAGGTGGATCCAAAGAAGTCACCTTTGGAAACTTTGCTATTATTAGCAAGTCACATTCATAAAAAGAAATCAGAGGAAAAACATGGGGAAAAATAATACAAATCATGTAAGGTCCAAGAAGACAAGTTCTCACACTTAATAAACAACTCAAAGTTGTGCTCTCTAAATATAGTAAGTGTTAAGAGACGATGTGATTCAATTTTACAAAATTCACATTGTCACTTTTGCCAAATATTTCCCTCACTAGTATTCATTGTCTATCTCCTCAATATACCATCTTCCCCAGTAGGTCATAACATTGTCACAAAGAGCACCTTTGACATCTCTCATAGATCTTTCAGAGCTCATCTTGGGAGATCTTGATTGTGTATTTCGACACTCACTACATGGTTCGGGTATCATGTGCAGGGTGGAAGTTATGGTCATTGGAAAAATAGTTCATTCAACTTGACATGATTCTTAGCTCCTATCTCTTCGGAAAGGATCTTTATGAGTCAATTCTCATGGTCATCAGTGAAGTCATAAGTGTTTTTTAATACTTAACCCAAGGTTTCCTTGAACCATCCAAAGGAGATTCTAGTGGTGTAAATAGTTCAGGGATTCAAAGATGATCACATTGGGACATTCCATCCAGTCATCTGGAAGGAGATGTGGACTCCATCAAAGGTGGGCATTCATCATCAACATCATTCTTCCCCCCTTTTTTTCCTTCTCTCTCTCCTCTCTTCCTCCCCCCAAATTTCTCTCTTCAAATGTTCTAATTGTTCATTAGGGTTTGCAATTTTTGATATGCCTTTGAGTTATTCAAAAAAAAACTTTATAAACATAATGTAAATTAAGTTACCTTGATTATATAAAAGGAACTTAATGTTTTCTTAGGAATATCAAGAGTCTAAAGTTATAAAAATGCATATGAAGTGTCTTTATGAAGATGAAGAGCCATCTCTTATCTATAAATTGTAATTATCCCCTCATTTGGGCTTCTTTTGAGGTGATTGAACTTGTAAACTTAAGAGTGCATTTTTCTTAAAGAGAACAATGGATATAGTCACTTTTCTTATATTTTATCCCGCACTATTTTCCTCCATTCTCATACTATGTACAACTTGAATTGAAATGATAATGAAGGAAGAAGTTTCTATTTTCCAAGGCGTATGAATGTGTGCATCTTTATATGCATGGTTTCCTCTATACAGTAGCATGGAATTTTTGGTTGTTTCTTCTCATAGATAGATCTTTTGAAATTTCTAACTAGTGTGTGTGGTAATATGAGTTTCTACCCAAAAAATTATTTCTTATGTCTTTCATTCTCACTCCCTTTCTCACTTTCTAGACAAAGTCCTCTCTAGCAATCAATTTTTAGCTTTTTCACAGGGTCAATGGAGTGCCCCTGTTGGATCCCCGACCTCAAGCCACTAGGAAAATACACCTTTTCATGTGCATGTAAGCATGGAAGCTACACCATTTAAGTAGAGATACGTATATTCCAGAGCATTGGCAAGAAACCCACATATTTTTCCACCTGAAAAATTTTCTCGCCAACAACTACATTACAGAATATATTATTTATATTAATATGTTGCTACAATTTTACAATGCAAGGAAGGATAATATATATATCCATACAAATAGTAAAACCATCTTCCTATTCAATATGAATATTATAATTATTAACACTTATATATATATATATATATCTATCTATATATATATATATATATATATATCATTAACTAACCTAGGTAATTATTAACTTACTAGTTATCATAGATCACTAACTATTTACCATACGGTAAATATCTAACATTTCAATTCTAAATTGCTAACAATAATTTTTTATATGAGAATGGGTATCTTCCCTTTCCAAACATTCTGATATTAAAAGTATTTTTCTAATTCTCTCTATATGTTGTTTTTACGAGAATCTTCCTCACTCTTTTAATACTACTTATATGAGAATGGTCATCTACCTATTATAAACATTCTCATTACTATAGGTATCTTCCTCAATATTTTGATATGATTTTTTACGATAATCTTCATCGTTCCTTATAAATTTAATTCACCTTTTTATTGCTATGAACAAATTTAACCCAAATAAAATTTATCAAAACCCAGTTTCACAACAACTTGGAGAGTTCGAAAGTTCAAGAAACTTCAAACTGAATCCCTAATTTTTTTGATTAAATGCAAAAAAGGGTACAAAACAAGGAGACATAATTATCAAAACACAAAATCCCCCTGGACAATCATACCCAATTCCCCATACATGCAATAAATATTATCATTCCACATAATCACTATATTCACAAGAAACCATAACCATAAGAAACTCACATAAGCAAGAAGAAGAAACAACACACAAGAAACCATTCTCAGAGACCTTTTCATGAAGAGAAACATTCATTTAATGAAAATATTTAAATAAAAGTAAGATATCTTAAAGAGATAGAGCCTATCATGCCTAGTAGTGCTCCTGGATTCTCTTCCTTGCTCCAATCCTTCAAGCAAAGCTTCCACAAAAATATTTCCAAAGAAAATGCCAAACAAATCCTCTGAAAATTTTCCCACTTTCTTCTTATAGTTTCCATGACCAAATTTTTCCATTATTTCCACCATGCAATGGAAAATTTTAACATGCAACATAATCAAACTGAAAGTTTAAAAATGGAAATACAACATGCAAGGCCAAAGAGCTCGAAAAATATGAATGAACAATAAAACCAATCCATTTATTTTTCCTCCAACCCATTCTACTATTCCCTAGGTAGTTTTTGCTTAGGTCAAGGTTCATAAATGCCAACAAGACTAAAATGTCCCTTCCAAAACTCCCACCATG
Source organism: Taxus chinensis (assembly GCA_019776745.2). Lineage (NCBI taxonomy): Eukaryota > Viridiplantae > Streptophyta > Pinopsida > Cupressales > Taxaceae > Taxus > Taxus chinensis. The sequence goes on from JAHRHJ020000899.1 coordinate 42,326, forward strand.
CCTTATCTTTTGTTAGTTACAACTAATAGTTTAAAAACTTCATTCAATCAAAAATAACAGAGTTGACAACTCAACATTTTCCACTACCTTCATGCCTTGGCCAAAATTGGTGGTAACAAGATTATTAAATGAAAATTTTAAACCTTGTAATGCATTTAGAATGGTGTCACCACCATCCAACCACTTGTTAACAAATCCAACCACATTTTCCTTAGGTTATGTCGATGTCCATTAGGTTAGGTTCCCTTAGTATTAGTTTATAAACCATAGCTTAGGACCTTAGGAATAGTTTCATATAGCTTAGGATTAATTAGTATCCAAACTTAGGATAGTTCCTCATTACCCCATTTAGGATTTAATCATCAAATAAATATAATCACCTTAACATAGGTTTAGGATAGGATAATATAATCAAAAAACTTAGATTAATTAGGTCCCAATAAATTAATCAAAGAACATTACCTTGAAAATTTTATCAAAATGATGAATCAGATCACTTAGAATGGTGAAACCTAAAGTTGCTACAGGATTCCCCTATGATCCCAGTGCAAGCTTGGGTTCAGAAATCAAGATATTCTTACTGAAACAATCACAACGATCAAAAAATAAAAAAATTCTAAACATGCCTTGGATCACTGTAATTGATCCAAATCATGGTTACTCCTACACTATGCAATCAATAAACTAAAAAAATGTTCAGTATTGCAAAATAGGAAATGAAAAATTTAGACTGAATTTATTTCCTTCATCCACATGCAGAATACATTAAAAATTTCAGCATAAAAAGTATATGAAATACTTCATTAATAAATTCAGAATTGTCATGGCATGATGTTATCCAATTTTAGAAGATAAAACATATCATCTACAACAACATGATTAATCAGTTTTAAAGAGTACACCATCTTCAAAATGAGAATCACCTATCAACGTTGCTACTTCAATTACAGAAGTGATCAAGGATAATAGCCCCGAAAGAGGCATTACATATCTCCCCTCTAAAAAGCATCATCATCCCTGATGATTAACTTAATCCATAATCATAAACAAGAAAAATAATCATAATTATAATTCTTCAATCCACAAAATTTTCAAACAGAAACAAATTTGCAGAAATTTAAGTTTTTCATAACTTATTACAACATCATAATTGTTGTCATAGTACTAAAAATTATAGTACCTACCCAAAACTGGTAAAAATTAAAGATAGTTTTCAAACAAAGTCTTTAATTATCTCAAAAATCAGAATTAATTCTGTTTCAAACAAATGAGGAAAAGTAGTTTTCATATCCTCAAGGTTTTCCCATGTTGCACTTTCTTCATTAAACTGGTCCCACTGGACCTTGCATTGACTGATTTCATGATTTTGTAAGTGCAACTGGTGAGTTTCCAGCACTCTTATGGGTTCAACCATGATTATTCCTGGGTCTTGGACCTGCAAGGAATCCCAATTTAATACATGTGATAAATCTGAAATGTATTTCTTAAGAAAAGAAATATGGAAAACATCATGCATTCGTGACAAAGTGGGAGGTAATGCTAAGTGATAAGCTACAGGGCTAATCACTTCAACAATATCAAAAGGTCCCACAAAATGAGGTGATAATTTGGCTGCCTTGCCAAAGGTAATAGAGCTCTTTTTAGGCTTAACACGTAAAAAGACTTTTTCACCAAGTTCAAATTTCTTATCGATCCTTTTCAGATCTGCATAACTTTTCTACCTATCAACAACTTCTTTTAATCATTCACGAATTATTTTCACTTGTTGTTCCATTTCAGTAAGCATTTCAGGTCCAATTACCTCTCTATCTTCAATGTTATCCCAACTAACTGGAGTTCTTCATTTCCTTCCATACAATGCTTTGAAAGGTGCCATTTTTAAAGAGGAATGATAAGTATTATTGTAAGAAAAATCAACTAAAGGAAGGTATTCTTCCCATTTGTACTGTTGATCCATACAGTACATTCTTAACATATCCTCCAAAACCTGATTTACTCTCTCTGTTTGACCATTTGTTTCCGGATGGTATGCAGAACTAAAATTTAGTTTTGTTCCTAAGGCTGCATTTAGTGTTTTCCAGAAATGAGATGTCATTCTAGGGTCTCTATCAGATATAATCAATTCAGGTACTCCATGTAATCTAAAAATTTCATGCACAAATATTTTTGCTAAAATAGGTGAATCATCTTTAAGATTACCAGCAATAAAATGTGCTACTTTTGTTAATTTTTCAACCACAACTAAAATAACATCATGTTTATTTCTAGACATAGGCAGCCCCTGAACAAAATCCATACTTATTACTTGCCACTTATATTGTGGTATGCTATGAGGATACAGTAAACCAGTTGGGTGCATATGCTCAGCCTTAACACGCTGACATTCCAGGAAATGTGAAACAAAATCAGTTATGTCTCTCTTCATCCCTTTCCAAAAATATTGTTGTTTTACATCAGCAAGCATTTTTGTAACACCAGGATGTCCTGAGTAAGGTGAATTATGAAATTCCATCATTAAATTTTTCCTTAACTCATTTCCCAAAGGTACATACACTCACTTTTCATATCTTAAAATTCCTTCATTATCAAAGTTAAAACCTTTGTATCTTGCATCATTAGGATCTGCAACAAGTGTTGTTTTTACTTGCTAAAAATACAAATCAAAATCCATGATACTCTTTACTTCATCCTTAAACTGAGTTCTCAAAGTTACAAGTGTAGAAATATGTTTCCTATGACTTAGTGCATCTACCACTCTATTTTCTTTACCTTTAATGTAACTTATGTCAAAATCATATTGTGAAAAAAATCTAACCATCTTCGTTGTCTTGCATTCAGATTTGGCTGAGTGAAAATATACTTCAGCCCAAGGTGGTCAATTTTTAACTCAAAAGGTCTTCCTAAGAGATAATGTCTCCATACTTGAAGTGCATGAACTATGGCAGCAAGCTCTAGGTCATGGGGAGCATAATTCAACTCATGTAACTTGAGTTTCCTACTCTCAAAAGCTATAACATGATCATCTTGCAACAATATACCTCCTAATCCTTCTCTAGAAGCATCTGTAACTACCGTAAAGCTTCCATTTGGATCTGGTACAACCAAAATAGGTGTAGAAGTTAGTTGTTCCTTTAGATTTTTAAATGTTGATTCACATTTATCACTCCACACAAATGTTTTGTCTTTCTTTTGTAATGAAGTAATTGGGGCAATGAATTTTGAAAAGTCCTTAACAAATTTTCTGTAATAACCGGCAAGCCCCATGAAGCTTCTGACTTCATGTACATTTTTAGGTGCAGGCCATTCAGTTATGGCAACAATATTTGATGGATCAACTTGTTATTCCATCTTTTCTTATGACATGTCCTAAATAGTGCACTTTTGTTTCATAAAAAGAACATTTGGACAACTTACCATACAATTTTATCTTTCTCAAAATTTCAAGTACAATTTTCAAATGCTCTTGGTGCTCTGCAATGATTTTAGAATAGATAAGAATATCATCCAAGAATACAAGTACAAACTTGTCCAAGTATTCTTGAAAGATATTATTCATTAGATTCATAAAAGCTGCAGGTGCATTTGTCAAACCAAAAGGTAAAACTGTGAATTCATAATGTCCATACCTTGTTCTAAAAGTTGTTTTATGAATATCTTCATCCTTAATTCTCAATTGATGATATCCAGAATGAAGATCTATATTTGAATAAACTGATGCACCATGCATCTGATCAAACAGATCATCAATTCTAGGAAGTGGATATCTATTTTTGATTGTTGCTTTGTTTAACATTCTGTAATCAATACAAAGTCTAAGTGTTCCATCCTTCTTTTTCACAAAAATTACTGGTGCTCCCCAAGGTGAGACACTCGGTCTTATCAAACCTTTAGACAATTTCTTGTAATTGTGCCTTAAGTTCTACCAGTTCAATTGTAGTCATTTGATAAGGTGCCTTGGAAATAGGTTCAGTTCCAGGTTTGATTTCTATTGTAAAGTCAAATTCTCATTTAGGTGGAAGACCAGGTAGTTCTTCTAGAAACACATCGCTGAAATCTCTTAACAATGGATACTTTTCCAAGAAATCACTATCCTTTTCTATTGTTTCAGAAATTTTTACTGCATATAATGTGCAGCCTTTGTTTTTGGCCTTCTTAAGCTGCATAGCTGACAATTTCCTAACTGAAATTTCTCATTTTACCCCTTGAATGTCTGTTGTTTTCTACAGATCATCAAGGCATCTAATGTGTTTTTCAAAACAATCAACTTTTTCTTTATGATCAGCAAGCCAGTTAACACCAATTATGACATCATATGACCCCAAAGGAGCAACATAAAGATCTACTTCAGTGGAAAAACTTGGTAACTCTAAGACTGCTCCAAAAAGACATTTACTAACAGTATGGACAACATTATTACCATAATGTACAGTCCAAGATTTTTCCATTATTCCTTCTTTTCTTTTTAATTTTGTAGCTAATTTACTAGAAATAAAACATTATGTAGCACCAGTATCAAAAAGTATAGTAACAGGTGTACCAAATAATTTACCTAGCACTTCTATGGGCGTAACTTGCTTTTCAGCTTGCTTATCAGCTACTGCAACATGTATCTTATGTTGTTGGTTGTTGTCATCTTTCTTTAGAGGGAACTGATTTGCATAGTGATCCTTACCACAATTAAAACAACCCCCTACAGGTCCTCTTTTTGGTTCAAACTTATTTCCGGTCTTGAAATTACTGTTTTGACCTCCATAAGATTTCTGCCCATTATTGTTATTCTTCACAAAATTGTTTCTAATGTTCATAGTCAGTTTATTTGTTGTTTTTCTTATTTTTATCAGTCATGAACTTTTTTTTGGCTCAAAACTTTTTCCATGCCACCTTCTTAGGTGCAAGTGATGAAGAAGAGTTGGAAATTTTCTTTCTGATTTTCTTCTTTATGAGCAGAAATTGCCTTCAATTTTTGTTCTTGCCTTATGGATTTTTCTACAACCCCTTCCATAGTGGTTGGGTTGTGCACATCTACCTCTCCTCCTATGAAAGGATTCAATCCAATAATAAACTTGTGTATCCTAAATTTTCATCAGTTTGATACTGTGGAACGTACTTAAGAAGTTTGGTAAATCTTTCTCAATACTCAGTTACAGTTAACTTTCCTTGAATTAAATTATGAAATTATATCATTTTATGATCATAATAGAGTTGTGGCAGATAACATTACCTAAATTATCTCTTAAATTGATCCCATGTAATGCTTGATTCATCAATGTTTAGTTCAACCTTACGGTTGTCCCACCAAGAGGATGCCTCATGGGAAAGCTGGTAAGCTCCCCATACTACTTTTGTTTCTTCCGAGAAGTTCCTTATTGCAAAGTACTTATCCATTTCACTGAGCCAATTCTCAACCCCATCCCCTAGTGTAGTGCCATCAAACTTTGGTGGACTTATCCTCTTTATGTCATTAGTAAGTTCAACTGCTAATCTTTCCTTTTTATTTTCAGGTGGATTAGGTACATTTGCATTTGCATTTGCAGTGTTATTATTGACATTCACAACATTTTTATTTACTGCATTATTGTTATCAATGCCCAAATTTCCAGCATTTTTGTTGTTTCCTGGAGGTGGCTGATTGTTATTATCAGCATCATCTTCCTCCTCTTCATTACCCATTACTTGTTGTTCAAGTACAACAAGATGATCTCTTGTGTCCAACAAGGCAACAAGAATCTCATCAAGTTTTTGTGTGGTAGCTACCTCTCCACCTGGAGGTGGATTATTTGCAGCACCTCCCCTTGTTCTAACCATTTTCTGTTAACAAGAAATTAATTTTTTATCAGATATGGACTCAATAGGTCCAAGAGCTGCAACCTTCAGCTCTGATACCAAAATGTAACATCCACTTTTTATGACTTAGAAACAAGGAATTTTTTTTTACATAATGTTCTCTATTATAAATTCATATAATTCAGAACACACATTCCATTGCCAATCCATCTCATAACAGAAAACCATATGCAGCTGTAATGACTCGGTGAAACACTGATCTCTCATTTCATGACTCGAATTAAAAGGATCTCTCATGTTTAATTTGTTCAAGTGTATACTATGTATACTTTGGTTCTTTTACCCATTAAGGGTCACTCAAGTGTTCTATCTAAGAATCCTATCTGAATATCTGTTACTGATATTCATCTGAAATCCCACAACTTAGACTAGGTGACATAAGACAATGCAACCAAGCAGTTTGTGATACTTTGGCCAAAGTTTTAAACATGTTTACCATGTTTACATTCCAAGATGACATACTCATTGAAAGGAATATGTCTTTCACCACACTCGAACTGTTATCTAGATTGGTCTTCCTTGACTTCTGTCAACCAAACCTGAGTCAAAGTTTCACACTAAATAGGGGCAGCTCACATACACTAGTGTGGAAGACTACTCATGGTGACTAAGGATAAATAGACATACTCAATCAAATTTCATCGATTGGGTGTGTTTAGTTACCCTAAGTCAACATGAGTTGACTACTACACTAGTCCATGTGTCTATCTTTGTTTAGATTATAACTATGAACCAAATTTCCACTTATGTCAATCGAGTTAATTGAACTAAGTGGGGTGTTGAAGCATAGTTGGGCTGCATCACAGTATCCTCGTAATGACTCCTTGTCATTATGAGGGTACTCTACTACAACCCCTATATTACAATAACCTACTACATTCTTTCAAGTAAAATAACATACTTAAGAAACAATGGATTATTAACCCTTCAAATTAGTATCTTATTTAATTAATCGTTAAACAACTCACCTAAGGGTCCACTAAGTATGATTGATCAAATAAGGATTCAAAATGTACTTTTACACCAATTGAAGGTATGCAGATAAAATATGTGTTCATGCATATGAACATTTTAATCTTAAACCATTATTTCCATTTATCGATAAATCTGAATTTAATATCAAGTAAGTAAGATCATTAAGTTTTCTTACTACAGTTTATCATTGTAAACAATCTTGATTGAAATCTTATACATTAGACTTAGTGATATCATAATATCTAAATCTTCTTATTAATTCTTTTAAGATTTCCCATTTCCATTTATTGTTTACATATAAAGAGCATACAGCCAATCATCCTTTCTGATTTAAACTTATCATCTAACAAGATGACATACATATTTTGTTTTAATCATAAAAGGAAGTATCGTTTTATTCATAATTAAGGACTATTGTCCTATTAAAGAAATCAAAAAAACATAAGGTTTAGATTCATAAAAGAATGCCACATTCATCTATATAAAACTATCCTTATTCCCTTTTCCGTGTAAGGATCTATCAATCATAATCATCATAGTTATACCATTTCCCAAAATGATATGAATCAGAAGTATATAATATATAGTTCCTTATCCAAAGTATTATTCTATACCTTAGAATCCATTAAGTCATGCATGTCAATATTTAAGAATATTAATAAAATCCCATCATGCATGTTAACATTTAGGAATATTAATCAAATCTAACTCATATAAGACCATAGAATAAATCAGAATTCAACAACCTTTACACAACAATTCATTTATCAAAAAGAGAGTGTTCACTTTACTCCAACTTAATAATATTCCATAAGTTTATAAGAAACATCTTTCATCATTACAAAACTAATTTAATAAATCTTCATAGTTTTTCTAACAAGTTCATTTTGAGATAATTTCAATACATAAAGCATCTGAATGAAGAAAATGATTTCATTAATAAAACAAATGCAACTTTTTATAAGTCTTTCTCCTTTCACTTTTCATGAAGTCCATCTGCAAAATTGTTAGCATGAGTCAGTTCACAAGAACTGAGCATGATAAGCACTATAACGTTAAAACAATATGCTTTTATCTAACTATTTCATAAAAGGAACCCTACTATTTATGAAAAGGTTCCAAGTACACAAAATAAGATCAATCAAATAAACTTCCCAAAAATTCACAATGTCGGAATAGATAAGAAGTCAATAAATCTATTTAAGTATCATTCCCATTAAAAGAAGTTAAATAATCCAACATAAATTTAATTCCATTTATGTCAAAATATTGATAATTATTTCAACATTATAACATTTCAAACTGCAACCAATTATAAGAAGAGAATTAATTAAATTCATGATATGTCATCTTTGGTTTCAATTTAATTCACCAAGAAAAAGTTCCACTATATCGTAGTCAAATCCCTATCAATCAATCAAAAATGAATTGATCTAAAAACACAAATGACTTGATAAGAACAATAATGTTGTTCCTATAACAATAAATTTCATATCAAAACTAAAAAGGTTTGATATAAAAACACGAATGATCCAACATGAACAATATATTGTCTTGAAAACCCTACTATCTAAATCCTTACCTCTATTCCAATAGGATTCCTCAAGGAAAGAAAAAACTTGATAATACCAAGTATAATCACTATATATTCTACAGGAGATTTACTCAAGCCATTCACAAGACAAATCAAACACAATATACAAAACTCCTAAAGGATCTTCTATCAACAAAAAGTTGAGTTCAAAAACCCATTTGATCAAAACATAACCATTCAACCAATATGACAGAGAGAGAAGAGTCATATCACAACATGCATCTCAATAAACAATCTACAATTGAATGCCCAAATAACTCCCACATCCAAGCTATAGGAGAATGAAATCAAAATAGTTTTAATGAATAAAACCCAGAGTATAGCCTTACCCAGAAGTCCAAGATCCAAGTTTAAAAAATGAAAACATCCTTAACAATGATCAAGAAGAAATCACATCATCCAAATATTTGAAACAAAGTAATATGAGAAGAAATATCACTCACAAACATTTAAACTATTCAAATAACATGAGTACAGTCTCAAGAAGAGATGTTTGTAGAACAAAAACATTCAACAAAACATGCTTCATCCAAGAATCATTCCCAAGAAAACAATGATGACCTCAAACCACTAGAATCTCAAAAGTAACAATAAACTGAACAACCAAATCATAATGCCCTACACATGATACTCAAAGATTAATAGTTCTTAAAAGGAACATAAAACAAAAGAAAACGAAACCAATGAACAAGATTAGGGATACAAACCCAGGTCCTTCAAAAAAAAATCAACTAAGTTCCAAAAATACAAGCCAACCCAAGAAGGGTAATCATGTAACAAAAAATAAAAGCCCATCAAGAAGAGAGAGCGACATGATATTACCAATCCTTTTTTCTCAAACATGTCCACCTGAGAAGGGTATTTAAACATGAAACAAAACTTAAATGAATGATAGAAGAGAAAAATCCATTTCTCACCTATACAACATGCACTTACAGTGCTCAAAAAACCACCTTTCATGAATACCCAGTATGGGTAAAACAAGATCTCTTTAAAATAATGAAAATATCAAAAGATAGTTACCAATCTTAAGCCAAAATGAAGGATTATAAACTGAAACAAGAATCCCAAAATAGGAATTCTAGAAACAAGTCGACCAACAATATTTGATAATACAACCAAAATCAAATATAACAAAGTTTCAAATGAAACAGGAGTTCCATTACAGGCCCTTTTTATTATTGAAAACAAATTGACCCAAATAATATTTAACAAAACCCAGTTTCAAACAACCTGGAGAGTTCCAAAGTTCAAGATACTTCCAACTGAATCCCTGTGCAAAATTGTTTAAACCACAAGGATAAAAAACAAGGAGACATAATTATCAAAACACAGAATCCCTTAAAAATCATACCTAGTTTCTAATAAAGCAACACATTTGTTTTCCAACTTCATTTGAAACCCTAAATTCATGTAAAACACTTTCATTCCACATAATATTCTATATCCACAAGAAACCATGTCCATAAAAAACTCATAGAAGAAAGAAGAATAACAATCAACACCAAAAACCATTCTCATAGACGTTTTCATGAAGAGAAGAGTTCTTTTTATGAAAATGTTTAAATAAAAGCAAGAGATCTTAAAGAGATAGAGCCTATCATGCCTGGTAGTGCTCCTACCTTCTCTTCCTTGCTTCAATCCTTCAAGCAAAGCTTCCATAGAAATATTTCCAATGAAAACACCAAACAAATCCTCTGAAACTTTTCCCACTTTCTTCTTATAGTTTCCATGACCAAATTTTTCCATTATTTATGCCATGCAATGGCAAATTTTAACATGCAATAGAATCGAACTAAAAGTTTGAAAAATGGAATTACAACATGGAGGGTAAAGAGCTCAAAAATCTGAATGAACAATAAAACCAACCCATTTATTTTTCCTCCAACCCATTCTACTATTCCCCAGGTAGTTTTCACTCAAGTCGAGGCTCATAAATGCCAACAGGACTGATGGTGTCCCTTCCAAAACTCCCGCCATGCCTTATCTTTTGTTAGTTATAACTAACAGTTCAAAACTTCATTCAATGAAAATAGCAGAGTTTCCAACTCAGCATTTTCCACTACCTTCTATGCCTTGGCCAAAAATTGGTGGCAACAACATATTAAATGAACATTTAAACCTTGCAATGCATTTGGAATGGTGCCACCGCCATCCAACCACTTGTCTAACAAAATTCCAACCACATTTCCCTTAGGTTAGGTTGATGTCCATTAGGTTAGGTTCCCTTAGTTTAAAAACCATAGCTTAGGACCTTAGGAATAGTTCCATATAGCTTAGGATTAATTAGTATCCAAAACTTAGGATAGTTCCCTCATTACCCCACTTAGGATTTAATCATCAAAATAAATATAATCACCTTAACATAGGTTTAGGATAGGATAAAATAATCAAAAGAACTTAGATTAATTAGGTCCCAATAAATGGTACTGAGTCCCTCTTTTATGTGATTTTAATGGGAAACATCATCTATGATTAGTGTAAGAGTTTTCATGAGGGAGGTTGAAACATACAAGAACCATACGGCTCAGAATGGCCTCTAGATTCTTGTAGTCACTTCAGACTGAGTGTTTTAACAGGATCCAAAACATGCATTATGATAGAAAGAATTATATAAGCATTCATTCATAGCATGAAAGGAAAAAGAACTTATAAGAGAGAAATATGCATTAGAACCATTGATTTCACGTATATATTATATCGGTAACCTCATTACATTCATTGATTCATTACAAAGTGTCATAGAGAGCAGACCATAGTCATGTATATCACTGGACTTGTGTAACTAAGCTATCAAAATAAAAATTACAACTCCATGCCCAAGACATTCTCTCCTGAATCAACTATCCATTAACAGAGTATTCATAACAATTCTGTAGAGCTCTGCCCATACTATATCTCAAACTCGCCATGTATATCAAAATCCTAGTCTCTCTTTAACTCCATAGACACTTGTATTTATAATTCTCCTACACTACCAACTTTCCTTCTAGCACCCTTAGATCTGGTGCCAAGTGTCGAATGTGGTCCATACGAGCATGCTTCTCTAGGACTAATCTTTCCACTTTATCTCATGATGTTCTTCTAGAAGATTCCATCTAAGGCATGCTTTTTCCTGGGCCAGCATATCACTAAGCTGGCACCTTATCCATGTGCAACCGATCATGCTTTTCACGTTTCTACCTAGGGTGATCAAATTGACTAAGTATTGAGCCTCCTTTCATGTGTCACATGTGTTATGTGCTTCCTTAAACCTTTCTTTTGTGTGCTTTTACCTTGCGCACCTTTCATAACTGGGACCTTACGCGCCTATGCACGTTCATACTTGGTTAATATTACAGGGGTCCAACATCACCCCACACTATGCCTGTTCTTCGTCCTCGGAAACACTTTACTTAACCAAGATGCATGTCATCAAGGGAATCAATGAATAGTCTTAAACTTTACAAATAATAAGGAATGAAAGAATTGGGGAAATAATGAAGAATGAGGGGGCATCAACTCAGCAAGCTAGGAAAATATTTTTACAAATCGACCTATAGCTTATTCCACTCTTTGACATCAACCTATGCCTTCTGGTAGAGGTCATCCACTAGGGTAATCACGTCATCAAAACTTAGGACAATTCCCTAGGTGCCCAAAGTGTCCACGATATGTTCCATCTCTTTGCCTAGATCTTCGAGTTTATCCATCCTCCTAGTAATCTGGGGGTATAGTTCCTTTAGCCAGGCCTTGGTTGAGCTCCTTAAAGCCTCAATTACCTCTGATTTCTTCTCTACTTTGGCTAGAACCTTGTCCCTCTCCACTCTGTTCCCCTTCTTCTTTTCTTGTAACTCTTTTAACTCTACTTTGAGTGTGGTGACCAAGGAGCTCACCACCTTATCCATGTCTGCGCATGTATCATACGCGGCCTCTGTAGATTGGGTAGTGACCTTAACCTTCGTGAGTACTTGGCTATACTTAGCAATGAGCACTACCACCTTCAATCTATCCTCCTCTTTTAAGCACGTGGCCACTTCTTCTATAGATTCTAGGGCCAAAGGTCATCTCTCCATAGTGAGGATGCATGTTAGATCTTCTATACACTCCAGGAGGGATGAGTACTTCTTCACAGATGGCGTTAAGTCTAGGTGCTTCAAAAGGATGGAACCTTTGATAGACTCCATTTTCTTGTACACTTCTTGCACCTTTCTCTTCTCTTCCTTTAACTTGCACCTTAACTGTGCGCTGATCAATTCTTCTTGTTTCAAGCTCTCGGCCTTTTCCACTAGTTCTTCTTCCTTCTTCACTAACTTTCCCTCCTGCACTCTGATCCTATCATTGTGCATTAATAGTCTAGCCTCAGTCTCGATCGTGACCTTGTTAAGTGCATTTCAAACTTTCTTGTCTGAGATCTCTTGAGCATTCACTAAGGGATTGACCCCCTTAGATTCTGGCAATATGATGAGTGCTCCTTGGTAGACTTCAAAGTCTATCTCATCAATGTGGGACTCGAATGCCCAAGAGATCATCATCTTGGTTCTGGGGTATATGCCATCCTTTTCAAAAGACCCCATAGCTAGGAGCATTTATGTGGGTACAGTGCTTTGGAATCTCACGCATAACACCTTCTTTTTGTCATTAACATAGCCCATTACTTTTCTCTATTCTACATCAAGAGTTCTTCACAATGGTGAGTAAGACGTTTTCGAAGAGGATCTTGTCGCCATCATTCGCATAACCAATAATTTCCTCCACGATATATGTGGATAGGTTGTATATGGTGCCTTCTCTATTTTTTCTGTAAAAATATAGCCAAGACTTATTGACCTAGGTCCACCTCTCCTAGCCATTCAGCTTAGTTACAAGATGCGTGACCATTCTCATTATGGGGTCCTTGATGTGTGAAATGTCATAATATTGTGACCCCTTCTTAGTGGCATACTTGGTGACTTTCTCTTGAATAGCCTCCTTGTTGCCAAGGTCATCTTCCAAGCTATCTCCCTCACATATGAGGCCTATAAATTGTGAGATAAGTTTGGGAGTAATAAGCATCTTGCGCCCTGCAAAGTGGAAATAATCATCATTTACCCGTGACTTCAAACATTGGTACAGGTGCTCTAGCTTTCGAAAATAAGGCAACTCATAGAGTTGTAGAAGCCCTTCCTTCTCCATTTTGATCTTAACGCCATCATTATATATTGGCAAACCCTCTGGTGTTCATTTGCTGGTGGGGCGTACTAATTTTAGTGTCATTTCCTTTTCTATTGTGTTTCTGTGGTGATTATAGTCACTAATAGGTACACTTCTTAGGTGGGATTCCCATCCCTTTCCCATCATCACCCCATCCGGGTTTTGCATCTCTGCATACCATTCTTCATTTGTGTTTACCTCAGGTTCTTGTTGTTTGGCCTTGGCCTTGCCCTTTCCTTTCTTGGGTGCCATGATCAAGGTATTCTTATTACTTTAATCTCTCCTTGTTACTCTATCTTACTTCTTCTAATCCTCCAATCTCAAATCCATGATACAACTCTTTTGAACCCGTGCCCTAGTTGTTTTAAACCCTAACTGGGATTAAATCTTCATAAGACAGTGCCTCTTCAATTCTTTCCACACTTGTGTAACCGCTTCCTTTTGGTTTGTAAAATCAAACTGGCTAATCACGCTTCAATCCCATAGATCTTCCTTCACTCAATCGAATCTGAAAACCCTAGTTTATAGAACTTGCTTATATCTCAAACTCCTCTATTTCGCAAAGTAAGAATGAGAGTGTCCCCAACTGTTTAATTATAGTTTTTCTCTTTTCTAAACATTAAATGCTACTTCACCTACCACTGTACTTTGTTCATTTAATGTGGTCTTTTTCAAACAAATCTCGTATTCCAGCACCTTCACTTACGTGCCCATCCTATGCGAAAAATCCTCCAACCGTCTAGCGCGTAACCAATCCAACATGACAGAAGACTCTTACATGCATGTGCATAACCCTCACTAAAGGAACTTCTTCTATCCTAATTCTTTCTCTCACCTACCTCATGTTACTTTAAATGTATGTTTTCCTCCTTAGTATGTGGGATCTATAAGTAGCTTTACCCTAACACCAATTGTTTCTTCCATATTTCTTTGTATATCTCTTTCAACTGAGACCATTCAACAATGGATTTTCCACACAACTTCCTTGGTACTTTAATCATGCACTCCTTTACATTTCTCCACTCCACACTTAAAATGATGCGTGGTCCTCTACACACTCATAAATTCTCCAAAAATATCAATAAGGTTACTGGTGCCCAAGGTGCAAAACATACAATTATGCAAAAGGGACACACAAGAAAGGGGAAATGCATGGAAACTTCTAAACTAACTAGAAAAACTTCCTTATTTACAAACACCAAGAAGACTTATTTATAGTAGGGCTTTAGCCTAATCCCATTGAAGTGTCCAGGAAATGTCATCCCATCCAACGTTTGTAACTGGCACCTACCTGAATCAAGGATGTACGAGATTGTGTAAGGACCTAACCAATGGATTTTCAACTTCCCTGGATGGCACAAATACTTGGAATCATATAGTAACACCATTTACCCAAACTCAAACTTCTTATTTCTAATGCAGCGATCATGCCAAGATTTTTGTTTTTCCTTTCCTTCACTGTTTGGCTCATGTCAGGTGAGTGATTGTCTCTCATCCAGTTTCATTAACTCATCAATCCTTTCTTCCAACACTTGTTCATCGGCTAACCCCTCTGCGCACGTTATTCGTAAAGAAGGCAACATAAATTCAACTGGAAAAATATCCTCCACGCCAAACACCAATTAAAAAGGTGTATCTTTGTTCAAACTTTTATACGTTGTCCTGTAAGCCCATAATACTGCCGATACTTTTTCATCCCAATCTTGTCTTCCAACATCACAAATTTTGGTCAAGGTATGACTTAGTATCTTGTTGAATGCTTCTGCAGTTCCATTTGCTTGTGGGTGATAGGGCGTAGTCTTGTGATGAGCCACCATGAACTCTGATAATAGGATCCTCATGGTCTCATTCAAGAAATGTGTAACCCTATCACTGGTCAAACTCAAAGGGCATCCATACCTTGTGATAATGTTTTCCCATAAGAACCTTGCCGCTATTTGTTGCCATGTAGTCTTTAGTTGAGGGCTGCCTCTACCCACCTTGTGAGATAATCTATGTGCAAGTGATGACATAATGCGACCTAGTCCTCCGCGCTACTGGTGCAATAGGTCCTACAAAGTCTATCACCCACTTTTCAAAAGGCTCCATGCTAGGAATAGGGTGTAAAGGAATTTCATCTCTCCTTCTTGGTTTGCCAATGCACTGACAATGGTCACATGCTTTACAATAGTCTCTACAATCTTTGTACAAAGTTTCCCACCACAAACCTGCCATTAATATCTTGTGTGTGGTGGCATCACCTGCATAATGCCCACCTGCACTTCCTCCATGTGTTTCCTCCATGATGGGCAGGTGCTCATGCTCTAAGACACATCTACATAAAACTTCATCACGTCCCAACTTGTATAAGTCTCCACTGATTAACATGTAGGGTGCAACACGTATGGCCAACTGCTTCTTTTCCAATGTCTTCATTCCTTCCAGTGCCACACCTTCCTTTAAAAATATTACAATCTCTTCCAAATCCGAGGGCATGGGCCGTAACCTAAATAGTTACGTGTCTGGCATTACTTCCTCAATACTCTGCGCATCCTCCCATGAATCAATTCTTGATAGATGATCAGGCCCATAGTTGCTTTTTCCAGGCTTCACTACAATGGTGAATTCAAACTCTTGAAACAACAACACCCATCGACATATGCGCCCTTGTAGAATATGCTTGTTCATTTAATATTTTAATGCCATGTGGTCAGTGTAAAACATAAAGGGTGTTACCAGTAGATAATGTCTAAACTTGAAGAGCACGTAGATCATTGACAATGCCTCACGCTCGGTTGTGGTATAATTTTTCTCTGCTGGTGTCAGCTTCCTGCTTGCAAAACATAGAGGATGATCAACAATTCATTCACTTGGCTATGTAAGAACTGCTCCAATGGAGGTCCCTAAGGCATCTACATGGACATGGAAGGGCTTGTCCCAAGAGGGAAAACATAAAATAGGCACGGTGATAAGCCTATCCTTTAATGTATCAAACACCCTCTGTTGTGCCTCTCCCCAATGGAAGGCACTTTTATGTCTAAGCAGCTCCTCTAAAGGCACGGTGATCTTGGCATATCCCTTAATGAATTTTCTGTAATAGCCTGTATGCCCAAGGAATCTGCGCACTGCACTCTGGCTAGTAGGCTCCCTTAACCCCACAATAACTGCAACCTTAGTGGGATCTACCAGTAAGCCCTCCTTACATATGATATGCCCCAATAAAGTCCCAAAGGGTGTAGCAAACACACACTTCTTAATGTTGAGGGATATCCTCAACTGCCTACACCTTTCAAACATTAATCTCAAGTTGTCACAATGGTCCTTAACCAGACCATATACTATCCAATCATCCAAATAGACCTGAAGAAATTTATGGATGAAGTTCCTGGAATGCTTGCACCACTATGCGTGCAAAAGGACATAGCAGCATTGCATTCTTCAACCCAAAAGGCATGACCGTATAGGCAAAACTTCCCCACTCATTGGTGAAATTTGTCTTCTCCTAGTCTTCCTTTGCAATCTAAACTTGGTGGTACCCTAAAAATCCATCCGTAAAGGAATAGACTTCGCGCCCAGTGACTCCTTCCAAAATTTCTTTAGTGAAGGGGGTTGGAAATGGATCAATGACACAAACTGCATTCAATTCCCTATAATCCACACAAATTCTAATCCACCCATCCTTCTTGATGCTGATTACCATCATACTTATCCACTCTGATTCTTCCACTACCTCAATGATCCCAGAAGCTATCATTTTTTCTATCTCCTCCTTGACCTTCATGCACAAGTTGGGATTCATCTGGTAGGGCCTTTTTCTAACCGAGCGCGCACCTGTCCTTCAGTTTTATCTTCATCTATCCCAAGGAGTGGTGAACGCCTTTGAGCTCATGGTACCCGCAAGGGAATAAATCCTCAAATTCATGCAGTTGATTAATGATCTTTGATACTTCCTTCTCTGTCCAGTAATCCCCAATAATAACTTCCTTAGGTTCTTCTCCTGAACTGATGTTAACTCTCTTTGTTTTTAAAGGCTCATGGTAGGTGCACATGTGAGTATCTGCACTATCCACTACCTCGCGTATCCCCACAAAATGGCTAACATCCAAGCTTTTTGATTCCTCTCCATCAATCACATACACCAACTTTCCCTTCTCTTTTTCCAAACACACGCGCTCAAGCTATAACTCTTCTGCTTCCTCTTCTTCTTCAAAGCACGCCTCCAATCCTGGTTCACCTAGTAATTCCAATAACCTATCTTCCATCTTGGCACTATCCCCCATGGTAAGGTGCTTGATACCCTGTAAGGCCTTATCAACCGATGGCTTGGTACTCTGATATTGGAAGGTTTGAATAAGGTCAGCCATGCGAGATCTTGCCAATTTCCTTGTCTGGTGGTGTGTCTCTGAATGAATGTACCATGCACACACAACCCTGCAGTGTAGAATACAACTTGTGCACCCAGAGGGATGGTGGAAAAATTTTGCACCTTCTCTCCAGACCCGTTCACACTCCTGGATATGGAAAGAGGTGGGCTCCTTCCCATGGTACTCCTTGATGATGGTGGGTACATTGCTCCTAGAAAATCTGACAAAGAGAGCAATTCTTACCTCGCACCACTCTAAAAGGCTCTCTTGATGTGTGGCCCACCACCGAGCTGTTGTGCCAAGAAAGACATAACTTAACATCCCCCTTTGTTCCTTTCCATCCTTCCACTGAGCTTCCACCTCCTACAGAAAGATCTCAGGGAAGGCTCCTCTTGAATACTTGGGCAATTATTTTCCTCCAAGGCACCTAACCATACGCACCTTAGTCACCTTGGTCACCAACCCTCTCAACTACCATCCCATTAATTCGTAAGTTCCATGCACCCAATTGTCACATGCCAGACTGGTGGTATCACTCACTGACTGAGCATCTTCAAACTAGATAACCCCGTTAGTAGGGTGTATCATCTCAAGGTCTCTGATTGAGCACACATAAATCCTGTCCAGAACTTCCTCTCCCAATGGTTCAATATATGGTGTCGAACTTCCCATCAGCCAAGGGTATAATGACCTGTTCCTCCTTGTTCTCGAAGCTGATGTACCCTTTGTTGAACTGAAGGTCCGCATTGTTCTTGTAACACCAAGGGTGCCCAAGTAGTGTTGGGAAATTGTCCACCTTGGTGAGTGCCAAGACTTTGAAGTCCCCAGTAAACTTGGCTCCCTGGATAGTAATAGTCTGCATCCTTCAAGACACCAATGGGAATTTCCTTAGTCTTGTTTGCCATATATAACACATTCAAAGATGGTTGTAATGCAGGTCTTCCCATCTGATGCCAGGCATCCAAAGTCATAACATTAACCTCCACACCTGTGTCAATGAGGATATTACTGAGGATTCATCCATCTACAACTGCATTCAACGTAATCTCCTTGTCATAGTCGAGGCTGTGAGGGGGAAGGTTTGCATGTAAGACCTATCTCTCACACTCTTCTCCAGCATGTGGTACCTTCTCTCTCAACCAGGATCCTAGCAAGGGAATGATATTCTCCTACCTTAGCATTTTACACACCTCCTTGACCTCATCTAGGTCATCCTTTTGCACCTCGACTCTCCTTCCTTGTTCCTCCCTCCTGGATTTCTCCTTTAGACACTAGATCTCCCCTTGTAAGCTTTGAATAACATCCATGGTGTCTTGATATATCTCCTTTTGATGCGCGGGGTCTGGATACTTTCCATGAATGACCTCCTCCCTTGAAACCAAGGTTTTCTGTCTTGGTACCTCTCTTGCATGCATGGATTCTTCCCTTGTTGTTACCAAGACAAGCTCCAAACCTTCATCCCGTGTTACCTAGGGCATCCACTGTATGTCTTCCTTCTTAATACTGACCATTGTAGCACCCTTTTCCTTCCGGTGCTATTGATTCATATGCTCAAATAATTCCAGGAACTCCTCATACTTATGCTTCTTTCCACACCATGAGCACTGCAACAAGTCTGGGCACTCACATTTGTAATGTTCTATAGATCCACAGTTGAAACATGTTCCACATGGGAACTCACTCCTTCCTCCGTAGTTACCTTGACCATGGAATCCTCCTCAAAAACCTCTTCCGCATGCACGCCTCCATCTGTACGCTCCTCATAATGGTGATCATTATCCTTGGAACCACTAGAAACACTAGTTTGGCATACCCCATGATCAATGGCCTCATGGATCTGATCAATGAGCCTAAAGTCCTTAGTATCATGGGTTGTAGAGGTGTAAATTTTGTAATAACAAGACACATTCTTCCTGATCACGTGTTGTAGCAAGGGACATCTACTTGCATCATGGTCCCCATGATAAATTTCACAATCTACTGTCACAGTGCATGTACCATCCTCTTGGGGAAATTATCCTTAACGTGTCCCTCTATTTCACAATTTGTGCACCACAAACCACTGCGAGTCTCATGGGTTGAGTTCACAAATAATTTTTCCAACTGATTTGCCATAGTAGCAATCTGAGCCTCCAAGAATGGGCTAACACCAGTATCAATACTACCAATAGCTTCAATGCGCAAGGTAGCTTCTAATGCTTCGCATGGGTATGTAAAAGTATTATGAGACAAGGCCCTTCTAAAAGGGGTGATCAATCCTCCAACAAACCACTGTGCATGCTGAGAAGGGTGAATATCATATGATAATTTAGATAAGAGAGTATTAAAGTGCACATCATACTCCTGTACACTCTCTGCCATTCCTTGTTGAATCTCCTTCAAAGCACTGATGCTCTTCTACTCAAACTCAGGAATGTGGAACTCTGCCAAGAATGCATTCTTTAAGGTAGTATAGTCCACCACCATTTGATGAGGGTCATACTTCCTATACTAGCTATGTGCGTGCCCTTGCAACGTGGTTGCAAACTGACTAGCCTTCTATTCTAGGGTTGTGATACCCTTCGCACACCATAGCAGTTCACACTTGTGAACATGTTCCGTAGCATCCTCAATGCCCCTGTAATCTAGAAAATGTAGAGACATTTCAAAGAATACTTGAGGTGGTGGCTGGGGTCCCTACCCTCCCGAGCCTGAGCCTTGGTTCCCTCAAGTGTTTCCTTTGCTACCTGATCCACCAGGTCCACTGGGTCTTGTGCCTCTAGAGCCACCAGAACCACTGGGTCCAATAGGGCCTATAGGAGTTGTGCCAAGTACCCCCACGGTCCTACTTAACTATGGACTGATGGTCTGTGATGGTGCTCTGCTACAACTACTGTGTCCCACGCCACTCCCTGATGTGAGACTGAAAGCATGTACACTTACTCCTTTTCTAAAGACTCCTCTAAATACTAGAATATGTGCAGCCATAGAAGAAGGGACTTTAAAATTGTATCTCCTAGGCATGGATATGTCTCTTCCACTGATATCAACTGGGTCAATAACACTTCTTCCTAGTTCGGGAAAACCAAGCACTAGGGCTCAGTCACTAGGTGGGTTCAGATATGCACCAATGACTCTCCTTTCTCCGTGTGATGAACTCTCAACAGAAGCCGAAGGGGTCTCCCTCACACACTTGCAAATATGGGGCAGCACAAACTGCTCAGGTTCCATGTCCTCCTGCATGAACCTCAACTCCTTCCCGCAATTTCTGTCTCGAGAGATCCATCACACTAGCAACATTACATCGTCTAACAATATCCCTTTCATGCACTTCACTATACTTGAGCCGTCTCTCTTCCCTCTCCTTCTCTTTCGTGATATCTGCCATCTTCCTCCACCCAAGCTCCCTTACCCATCACTCAGAATGGTTTAGCCGGCCATTGGAAAAGCCTCTAAACTCATGGTAACCATCAATATCTTCATAGCTAGAGGAATAACATGTAGAAATGTTCCTCCAGGTTCTCACAGAAATTCAAACTCAGCAACCTCCAGACAAGAATACATGGAAATGGCATACTCTAGAGTGTAACTAGTCAGTACTCCTCTCCACCAATGATCTACAACACGGGTCCATGTCAGATCTGCATCCTGTAACCTTTGGTAGTCTTCTTTGTTCCACATATGCGATCCATAATGCCAACTTGATCTAGACACATAGGCTGAAATCCATTCATATAGTTCTACTAGGAAGTAGCAGAAGAAGGTCTCATACAGATCATGGTAGAGGTTCTCTTCTACCCATCTACATGCATTAAACTCAGGTCCAGTGCTGAATCTCTAAGAAAATTCATCCTCCATGCTCTTGAACCATGCGATTCAACATTTTCCAATGTTAACCACTCTATCATTACTCACTACACAGATCATGATGTATGTTATATCCCACTACAACTTCGAAAGGAGGTCCTGGCAACATAACCAAGATGTAGTCGTTTTTACTCCCATCACAAAAGGAAGGAATCCCATGTGTGCCGGCCTATCACCCAGTGAAAGATGGGCACTCACTCAAGGCACACGTGGGTACTGAGCCTCTCTTTTATGTGAGTTTAATGGGAAACATCATCTATGATTAGTGTAAGAGTTTTCATGAGGGAGGTTGAAACATACAAGAACCATGGGGCTCAGAACGGCCTCTAGATTCTTACAGTCACTTCAGACTGAGTGTTTTAATAGGATCCAAAACATGCATTATGACATAAAGAATTATACAAGCATTCATTCATAGCATGAAAGGAAAGAGAGCTTATAAGAGAAAAATATGCATTAGAACCATTGATATTCCCATATATATTATATTGGTAACCTCATTACGTTCATTGATTCATTATAGAGTGTCACAGAGAGTAGACCACAGTCATGCATATCACTGGACTTGTGTAACTAAGATATCTAAAGAAAAATTACAACTCTATGCCTAAGACATTCTCTCCTGGATCAATTATCCACTAATAGAGTCTTCAAAGCAATTCTGCAGAGCTCCGCCCATACTATATTTCAAACTCGCCATGTATATCAAAATCCTAGTCTCTCTTTTACTCTGTAAGAACTTGTATTTATAATTCTCCTACACCGCCAACTCACCTTCCATTGCCCTTAGATCTGGTGCCAAGTGTCAAATGTGGTCCATGCAAGCATGCTTCTCCAAGCCTGAGCTTTCCACTTTATCTCATGATGTTCTTCTAGAAGATTCCATCCAAGGCATGATCTTTCCTAGGCTAGCCTATCGTTAGGCTGGACACCTTATCCATGCGCAATTGATCATGATTTTCATGTGTTCTACCCAAGGTACTCAAATTGACTAAGTCTCTATCCTCCTTTCGTGTGTCATGCATGTTATGTGCTTCCTTAAACCTTTATCTCGCGTGATTTTTCCTTGCATGCATTTTCATAGCTGGGACCCTATGTGCCTATGCGCCTTCATACTTGGTTAATATTAAAGGGGTCCAACATTATATTACTTAAAAGGGTGAAATCAAAAAATGCAACAGGACGCCCCTATGACCCCTAATGCAATCCTAGGTTCAAAAATTAGATATTTTGAGTGACTAAATCATGATGATCAAAACATAAATAAATCCTTAACATGCATTGGATCATTGTAATTGATCCAAGGTGTGGTTACTCCTGCAATATGAAATCAATATACTGCAAAACAAGTTCAGTATTTCAAAATAGGCAATGAACAAATAATTCTAAATTTATTTGCTTCATCCACATGCAGAATACATTAAATATTTCAGCATAAAAAGTATATGAATTACTTCATTATAAATTCAGAATTGTCATGGCATGATGTTATCTAATTTTAGATGATGATACATATTATCCAAAACAACATGATTAATCAGTTTTAAAGAGTACACCATCTTCAAAATGAGAATCACCTATCAACATTGGTAATTTTAATTAAAGAAGTGATCAAGGATAAATTCATGGTGGAGGCATTACAATTACACTCAATGGAATCTACCTAAAGAATCATTACTAAAGTGAAATGTCTTCCTTTTACATATTAGTTTAGGATTTCTATTATTACAAGTGCTTATAGCACATTGTTTTGTTGGTAGTGTAGGTTTTATTTGTAATAAGTGTTTGTGCACTCTCTACATGTTCTATTTAGGATAAGTATTATTTTTTTATTTGTATATAGTTTTTCCTTTTTTCTGTTGCACTTTCCAAATTTCAGGAAGGATCTTGCGATGGAATGATAAGTTTTAAGCCCAAGATTTTAAAAATAATTTCAGACCTGATAAGTGTTTAAAATGTTTAAGGTGTGAATTCTTAGGTGTAAAATCAGTTTTAGAAATCAAGATGACTCCATGCCTAATGGATCCTATGAGAAACTTGTCTTTCAAATCTAGTAGGTAGATCACCCTACAAGTCACCAATTGTTATCCATATTTTGCACCTCTGCAAAATGGATAACATACAGGTTTCGGCATCGGTAGTTGATGGAGGAAAGTTTACAAACAAGGTGTCTTGCGGTGACTCGCAGTGAAGATCTGAGCCAAAAAGGGAAAAAATGCCGTAAAATTTCCATTGGTAGCATTAATGGTGTTACTAGATGGTAGCATGTAATATGCTACCGACCAGTAGAAGGTAAGGATGCTACCGGATGGTAGAATTTTATAGGGTACTAGTTGGTAGAAATATTTATAGGCTATAGAAGATTAAAAAATATTGCATAGGTTCCGATAGCACTCAAAATGCTACTGGACAGTAGCGAACAATGACAGTTTAGGCAACAGTCAAGAAAGCTATCGATCGATAGACATTTTTTTTACTACTAACCAATTGCACAAGGGTGATGATAGAGTAATCGAACGACAACAAGAGTGCTAGTAGAATATTGTATGGATGCTACCAGCCAACAACATGTTTTAAGTTACTGAACAATAAAAGGAAAGGCATGTTACCACCTGTCACGTTTATACTACCGTCTGACATTAGAGATAAAAATGCTATCATCCAGGAGTAGATAATATGTATAACTGACCAAATACAGGAACAAACCAGGCTTTAGTGGGAGTGGTATAAGGTCACTCAACTACCATTTTAATAAGGTATGGTGCCCATGACTGCCTATGTAATAAAAATACTGATTCATTTGGCCTCACATACCTCTTTATTGCATTTTGTCAGTTCGTGGCTCAAATTGTCTATATGTTGTGAAATATGCCTCATTTTGGGGGGATTCATTCTAATTTTGAAAGGAACTCTGTCAATTTTTTTCCATAGTTATTGTGAGATAAAGGTCTCAAATTTGGGCTTATTGTAAAGGATTTTACATTGTGTTTATATTTTAATATATTTTGTAAGATTTTAAGTAGTAAAATCATTCTTATTTGTCTTTTCTTGCCTTAATTTGGGTTATATTTCATCTTTTTCCTTCCATTGTGTTTATAGGTATATTTTGCATGTCATATCTCTTTACAGGCCTTTTAATTCATTATGTTTTATGAGTCTAGGGAGCTGGATATTGTTTTATACTGTGGCATTCCTATCTGCCCTCTCTTACCTGGTTCACTTCCTATTTTTAACTTACCTAGAATGTCTCACAACTTTTCCTAGTGCATCACCTTGTCTTAGAGTTTACTTTTATGCATTCTTCTATCCATGTCTCCTTAGAAATAACTAGGGTGGGATTAGATTAGTTTTTCCATTATTTGCACTTTGGAGAAGTTAGAAACATGTTAGGAGAATAATTCAGCTTTCTCTGGAGGTTTATCTTACTTGGGACTTCCCACACTATAGGATAATCCCATGTTATGCAGGTTACACTAATTACCTCACATACAAATTTCAGGCAATCAGAGGTACTGTAATTTTGTCATAAAATTTTATTTTGACAAAAGATCCTAAGGGATGAGACCTTTTTTATAAGGATGGCACACTTTTGCAAAGGCTAAAATGACATTTTTATTTGGCAATGTAGGAATAGAATCCTAAAACAAGGGAATCGTCAGTGATTGCCACAATCACTAGGGATTGTATTGCATGGAAAATTAGGGGAATAAATACCCAAATGTATTCTTTATTTTCCACTTTAGTACTGTATGCCATAAAGACTTTTTAGAGGGAGAGAAAAACATTTTTGGAGAGTGAAATATTTTCTAGATTTCCTCCTCAAGTCGTAAACAAAATCCCGTTCTAGTAGAGGTTGGTTTTCTAACCTGTTTTGGTTTTGTAGTTTTTTTCTCTTTCTTGTAATTTTTGAGGATTCAAATCTGTAATGGGGCATGCAGATGCCCTAGGTTAGATTTATAGGAATCATTGGAAATTCCTTCAATCACTAACAATTGAGGTGAATCATCAATGATTCACCAACAATCAACACAATTAGTTTTTTAATAAAAAAATATGATTTTTGATAAATGTTTTTGAATTTGTGGAATGTTTAGAGTTATATTATACAATTTTTAATGTTAGGCTCATGCTATGAGGGTATTTTTTTATCTTCAAATGTTTATTTTTCAAAACTTATACGATTTTATTAATGTGTTCTTTCGTGTACGTGTTTTTCAGGTGGATGCTCAGTTGACTATTCAACACTGCATCCCCTCGATGGTAGACAACATCAGAGAAGTCTTATCTAATGATTATTGGGAGCACTTGGAGGCTAAATAATTTTGTGGGATGGGATTTTATAGGAGAGTGCATAGATGCCATAGTTTTATTTTGCATTTGATAGAGAGGTGGAATCCTTTCACCAATACTTTCTAGCTACCCACATGAGAGATGACCATTACTTTGAAGGATGTTCATTGCATTACTATATTGCCGATTTGAGGGAAGGCCATTTATAGTATTTGATATGTAGAGAGATAAGATACTATGCAGTGGTTATATGGGGACGAGGCCCATAATGTGAGGTATTCATCGGTATATTTTGATTATCATGCCCTATATGAGTCTGAGAGACCAAGCTTCCCACGGATGACTATGATAATGTTTGGGATCTCATGTTTTTCACTGCCAAATTCAGGATGTGGGTGGTTCCCATGGATGGTGAAAGGGGTAGTCAAAAAGATAATGGAGTACCGTAGAGTTTTTAGTGGGATCCTAATTTGTTGGCACAAACATATAGAGAGTTACAGGTAATAATTATGGGATTGATGTTGGCTTTTTATTGTAGTGTTGGACACACGAGTACATTATCATTGATTTTCCTTTTGGAGTTCCTAGTGTTATTGAGGTGAGGCATCCATGTTTTATGAAATGGAGCTAGATTTTAGGTTGGGACAGGAAGGCCAAAGGGCCTACCTATTACAGAGATTTGATATAAGGATTACAGGTTGGTGACGTGGTGTGGAGGCCATATGTGGAATTTCTTGATTGGTATGAGTTCCCACAGTATTTTTGAATTTTAAATCAAGATATCTAGGTTCATGGGGAGAGAGTTAGGGAGGATGAGTTGTTGCATTTTGGCTGAGTGAGGAGATAGTTTGGTCTCATTCAGAGTATACCTATAGATATGGTATTGTACAAATGAGAGGATGGGGATATTGATACCCCGTAGGCTATAGTAGTGAGACATGTAGTTATCTTTGATCATCCAGGGGATATGGGTCAAGATGAGGATGGGAATATGGTTCCTATAGATGATGTGGGAGTGTCTCCAAATTTTGTTTCTTGGTCCTATTCATTAAGGGATATTGAGAGGATGAGGGTGGTGGAAAGGAAAGACTGATCAGTTAGATGAGTGTGGGCTTACGAAGAGGGAGGAGTATAGAATCCCAAAGAGTAGAGAGGTGATGTTAATGAGGTGACAGTTGAGCCTGATGTTACTATAGCCATAAATGTTGTAGCTATAAATGTTTTGATAGTGACATCCAAGAAGGCTGTACTTGAGGTAGAGAGAGATTATACTCAAAGAGAGCATGATGATTTAGTCATAGTTCAAGATACTCTCATTGTAGAGAGATATTTATTGACAGTAGAGTGAGATGGCCTCCAAGAACAGCTTGTACAGGTCTCTTCTGATAGAGACAAGTACAAAATTTAGACAGATACCTTTAAGAAAGCCTTAGGGATCATGAGGCATTTTATTTCTGGCCCGTAGCTATCGGTGATAATCAGACAGAGAGGATCATCTACATCACCTCCTCTCAGAATGATTGTAGTGTCTCATTACAAGGTTATGTGAGTAAAGAGGGAATATTATGTGGATATGATCACTAAGAACTACCACAATGCCACTTTATATGTCGATCATGTAGCTTCCCAAAGGGGTGCCACAATAGGGGTTAGGCCCAGTGATAATGAAGTAAGTGTGAGGAACCCACCTTAGAGACCACTGAGAGGAGGTAAAAAAATGGGTGGAGTTGATGATGGTGTTCATGTAGTGTGAGGCACTTCTGATCCTAGTTTGATAGAATTTACCACATGATTGTATATAGGATCATGGAAGCAAATTTTTCTTATGTGTGATGTCATTTTGATTATATGGACATTTTTATAGTGGATTTTGATATATATATATGATGTTTATTATGATTATGACAATGTTCCCTTTCATTTTTTCATGTGTATTCTAGATGTATGTGTTGATAGTACTTTAGTTTAATGTGTTTTGATTTGATGTTTTAATTTGACATGTTAAGGTGTGATCAATGTATTAAAAACAAGGAATTTGATAGGATGAAGTAAAAACAGAAGAAATGCCCCATTATAAATTTTTGATATAAAATGGGTTTAATCCAATACTTGCACTTGTAGCCTTTCAAAATGTTAAAATAAAAACGTCAATGGACAATTTAAGTAAATCACAATGGATTTGGATAAAATATATTTTCGCTAGGATAATGTAAAAGAGGACTTTGTGGGTGTAGATTTGCATGGGGAAAAGAGGTTCTCCTTTTAACAAGTATATTGGGAAATAGTGCCCCAAATTTTATTATATTTTTGATGCAAAATGATCAATATAAGAATTTTTCTATGCTAGGAAAGTTGATAGATGAGGGAAGCTTTCTCAGATGCTTTTGATTCTGATGTATTTTAGAGGTTGATTAAAGTGGGAAGCCTTCTATATGAGTAACCATCCTTTGAGGGTATGGTCTACATTTTTGAATTTTTGACTTAGATGTACGTACTTCAAAGGATCGGTCCATGATTTTCAAATGGTAGTTGTCCTTTGAGGGACTAGTCTACTTTTTATTTTTGACAAGATTATATCTAAATAGTTGTCCTTCAATGGATCAATAAATTTCTTTTTGACAAGATGATAAGAAGCATCCATAGATATTTTTTACTTTGTTTTTTGTTGGAGGAAATACCCTAATAAACCATTTTCCAAGGAGGGTATAAATACATAGGTGAATTACACCCACATTCCCCATGTATGGGAGGATGAATAATTCTGAAGGGGTTTATGATGAGGAAGTTATTATTTATAATGATGGAATGGTAAGATTTGACCAAAAAATATCCTCATGAAGATTGAGCATTTAACAGTAGAAATGCCACAAGTGCAAAGAATTTAGAGGTTCTTGTTCAAGTTCCCCATCAATAAAAGTGGGACAATATGCTCCTGATCCATATTTGTGCAAGATAATGTACAGACCAATAAAATTGGGGTTAAAATTACCAGGTTTACTCCACTCTAATATAGTCACATTATGGTTTTCTTTAAGCGTGAGATAATTTAATTTAAAATCTTGTTTCGTAACATGTTTTTTGTATTCCCTACTAATATGTTGTTGATAAACCTTGTGATGTTTAAGATTTGTTAGACATTTTTCATCTAACAATTCCAATTGTGCTCAATGATCTTTGCGATATTCTTTGTCAGGGATGAAATGCTTGAGAGATAAGTGTAGTGACAAAGTTTGAATTTTAGGAGGCAAAATGGCATCAGAGCCATAGACATGTGAATAATATGTTGTGCTAGTAGGTGTGCAAATTCTGGATTGATAAGCCCAGAGAGCGAACATGATTTAAAAGTGTTAATTTCTACCTACATTATTTATAGTTTTCATGAGGATTTTGTTAAGTGTTTTGTGAGAAGCCTCTTCTTGTCCATTTTATTAAGGGTAGTATGGTGAAGAAATTTTAAGTTTGATGTTGAATTTGTCACAGATATTTTTAACTTCCTTGTTTTTAAAAGACTTCCCCATTATCTATGATAATCTTATGTGGTATGACAAAGCGACACATAATGTTTTGACATATGAAATTAATGATGGTTCTAATTTTTGTTGAGGTCAAAGGAATTTCTTCAACCCACTTAGTGAAGTATTCAGTTATAGTGATTACTAAATGATGTTGTTGAGAATATTTTGGATCAATCAAGCCAATGAGGTCTAATTCCCATTGAGATAAAGGCCACAAGTCTTGTGCAGGTTATAACAATTGACTTGTAATATGAATAAGATCATAATGGAGTTGACATTTAACACACTTTTTCATGTACATACAACAATATTTGGTTATAGTAGGCCAGTAATACCCTAGTTGTATTATGTGTTTAGCATATGGCATTACCACTAAAGTTACCACCACTTATATCATTCTGCACTTCTTGAATTTATCTTATTGACTCATGTGATTTAAGACGTCATAGTAGTACACCTTTGAAACTAAATTAATAAATAATACCATTTATGATGATGAAGTGGGTGGCACGTTGGAGAAATGATCATTTAACGGATTGTGATAGATTTGTTGGGATTTTACACTTATAAAGGTAGTCATATATTTGTGTGTACTAAAGATCAGGTGAGTTGTCATCAATGACATCAATGGATGGTAGCTCATTATGTTGTCAAGGATGGTCCAAATGCTAGATGACTACAAACATCTTAGTGTTATCCTTTGATTTTTCTATTTCAAAAGGGATGAGAGAGTTGATAGATGTCATACTTTCTATAAATCTATTATAAGATCATGGAATGGCTTGAATGGTGTAATGGTTGAATATGCCAAGGAGAAAATTGACAACAGCCTTGTACTTATAAAGGACCTCATTTTTACATGGATATTCCCCTTTGACTTAACTAATGACAAGTTGTGAATCAACTTAGATTTCTAGATCATGAACACCTAGGAGAATAGTGGTAGTAAGGCCCATTATTAAGGCTTTGTATTCTACCATATTATTAGTAAATTCAAAGTTGAGTTTGAATGATAACATGATGGGAATGTTTCAGGGTAGTATGATAATGACACTAGCCCCTCCACCTTCTTGGAATTTAGCACCATCAAATAAGAGGGTAATTTTTATGGGGGTAAATTCTTATTCATATTCGTCAGATTTAATAATGTTATCGATGGATTTTTTAAGAAAGCATTCATTTGGAGGTTGATTATATGGAAGATGTGCTTTGGTTAGTTGACCGGCAATAGCCTGACCTTTAATATATTTTTGTGGTATAATTTCAAGATTGAATTAAGGCATTAACATCAACCATCTAGTTATATGATCATTGTGATATGGTTTAGTATGCATGGCCTTAAGTGGATTAAAACTAGTGACAATGTATGTTTTCTAGTTGAGGCAGATAATGTCGGAGTTTGGAAGTAGCAAAGTATAATGCATAACAAAGTTTTTTGGCTTCATAGTAGTGTGTTTCATATTCATGGAGTGTTTGAATAATGTAGTATAAAACCTTCTCAAGACCTTGATTATCATGATGGGAAAGCATGGCTCCTAAGGCATGTTCCTAAGTGAATATGTATAGATAAAATGACTCCCCTTCATGAGGCGGCATAAGTACATGTGGTGATAGTAAGTATTGTTTGATTTCATCAAAGGCCTTCTGGCAGTCAGAATCCCAATGAAACACTACATCCTTGTAGAGAAGATGGTGAAATGGTTAACAACAGTCGGAGAGATGTGATATGAAACATCAGATGGACTGTAATTTTCCTTATAGGTTGCGTAGTTGCTTAAGATTAGAATGTGGGGGAATATCATTGATTTCTCTTAATTTTGTGGGATCAAATTCAATTTGACGAAGAGATATGATAAATCCAAAAATATTTCATATTAGAACACAAAAAACACACTTTGTAGGATTCAAGCGAAGACAAAACTAAATAAGACAGGTCATATTAATTCAAGGACATTAAGATGGTTTTTTTGTGATTTTAAATCTTCCTTAATTCTACTGAAAGCTTTAAAGTCACAAAAGGATTCTACTGAAAGCTTCCTTTCCTCCCATAGGATAATTTGTTCCTTTTTTAACATGTTTGTAATAGTGATAGTAATTTCAACAAAGTTTTAAATGAACCATTGAATGAAGTTTATTTGACCAAAAAAGGACTAAATCCTTTTCTTAGTTTTTGGGATAGGAACTTTAAAAATTGCTTCCAATATTTTAGGATCAATCATGACCCCCTCTTTTGATACAATTTAACCCAAAAATGTTTCCTTCTAAACCCTAAAATGACACTTCTTAGGATTTAATGAGATTTCATATTCTATACATCTCATCAACATCTTCTCAACATGAATTAATGGATCATTTCTTGTCTTAGAAAATACTATCACATCATCTGGATAAACAATAATAAAATCATTGATATAACATGAGAATGCAACATCCATAGCTCTTTGAAAAGAAGCCCCAACATTCATCCGGCCAAATGAAATTCTCACATACACATAGGTACCCCATGGAGTGGTGAAAGAAATTTTGATTCTTTTTGGTTGCTTTACAACCACTTATATGTACCCTGAGAATCCATCTAATTTTGATAGCAGCTTAGACCCAATGACCAATTGCAACATATTATCCATATTGGTAAATGGATAATTCTCTTTTGTTGAGGATTTATTTAAATTCCTAAAGTCCACACACAACCTTATATATCCATTCTTCTTCCTCACCAGCACTAATTTTTGCACCCATGAAGAATATCTTGTTGTATGTATGATTCCCACATCCCTTAACCTTTTGTGTTTTTCTTACATCTTGAGGGAAAGGAGTGGATTTATCATCCTCTTCTTTTTCCTATAGGGTCTAGCATTTGGCTCCAAAGGTATTTCATGTTGGAATATATCTTCCCTATATGTTTTTATCTTTGAGTAATACCATGTTAAATAGTTTAGATACTTCTTTAATAATTCAACATAGGACTATTTTTCCTCCGTACTCAAAATACTACCTAGCCATATTTTTCTAGGTTTTTCTTCAGTCCCTAGATTATGTTCCTCTACCTCCCTTGAGGATGAGATATGTCTATGAATCACCCTATCAGTATTGTCAAAGTTTGATTCCAAAGAAACTAATCCTCTAGGGATAGTATTAGTTTTCAAATAGATAATATCTTTGTCAAATAGGGTTTATTTTCCATGACATACTGCGATCATAGGTTCCCAATCACTACATTGGTCAGTAAATTCTCCTTAATTATACAAGAACCTATAAAACTTGGCATCATCTTCAAATACTTTCCAATGTTTTACATTATCAAGGATAAAAGATCTTGTCAATACTTCAATATCATAATCACAGTAAGGAGAGACAGTAGAATTTTTAAACCTAGATCCCAACACTACCAGCCTATCTGCCACAACATGTTGATCAATGTCATGATAGAATATGTTGAAAGAGTCAAATATTTCAATGAAATCCCATACTGCATGCTTGTATTGTTTCATCCTCTGATTTTTTGTAGCATAGAGTTTTCTTACTTATTTGACTACTAATTTTGAGTCTCCTTTTATGATTATGTCCTTAATACCATATTTCCAAGCAATTCTCAAACCCAAAAACAATGCCTCATACTCTGCAATATTATTTGTGTACTCAAAATTATGTTTGAAATAAAAATTAAAATTATCTTGACTTGGAGATACAAGGACAACTCCAGCATTGTTCCCCATATTGGAGGAAGCTCCATCAAACATCAAATTCCAAGGGACACCAATCTAATCCAGATATTTACTCTTGTTAATAATTTTCTCCTTGAAGTATGTATAGCCAGCAAAATTATTGAAATCTACATTTATATATAATACTTCATAATAAGCATTATTAGGATCTTTAATTAAATGTAACATCTTTTTCTCCATATAATTTGACCAAATTCCCCTCTACAAGTATAATGGTGTATAACATATCCATTTTCACATTTCCACCAACACTGACAAACCATTTCCTTGATAACAACATACCCCATTTAGTAGGGTAGTCCACAATAACTACATTCATGGTCAAGTACCTACCGGGGTAAATTACTAATTGTACAACCAAAGCTTTGACATATCCAATTACTAGTACCTATCTAGAATCCATGGTAGTGTACTTCCAAAATGTTGTTTTTACTTTTATATTCAACTCATTCAGCACTTCAAGTGGCATCAAATTACATGAAGCCCTTGAATCAAACATGCAATTGTGAAAACATTTCTCTTTAATAATCAAAATACAATAAAAGGGATAAATATCATGTTGATATTTGACAAGGGGAGTGCCTATGTACACTTCAGAGATTCCCCAAAAATTTCCAATGTTTGTGGCACTTCTAATTCTTAAATAATAGGAGGGAGATCAACATTTATAACATATTTTCCTAGGGCTGCCACTTCTTCCTTAAATCCCAAGTACTGAAAGGATCTTTTCCTATGCTTTGGGATCCTAAGCAATTCAATAATGGGTATAGTAACTTTAGTCTCTTTTTACCACTTATTTTAACAACTAACCCCAAACATGCTGACATATCATATAGATTGGTCTGGAATCTCACCTGAGATGAGCGCAGGTGTCGCGCCCTTCCTTTATGTGAGATTTAAGAGAATGATCACCCTTGGTAAGGGAGTTCTTGCATAAACATGGAATAAACATACCCATTTTAGGAATTGATATAAAGAACTAGTCCTAATCTAATGCATCAAAGCATGGTATAACATGATCAACTAAATGAAAGTAGAATAAAACCATGAATAATATCAAAAAAACCCATAACACACACATGAACATAAGGGAAATGTACAGATCAATATCCATCACACGAGTGCTTTTGAAACTCTTCATTATATTCATTAATCAAATACAACAGCCAAGATTACATCAAAAAGGGTATCATCTCTAGGAATGTTCATAGTAGAAGAGATTTTATACATTAGAGAGCTTTCCATTACACATTACACAATACCTCTATCTTTCTCTTGCTCCCTTTCTTACATACATCTCCACACATGCTAGCTTATCTCCCTCCTTAACCCTATTAGAAAACCATCCATATAAATAATAAGAAGGAATCTTCTCTTAACCGCTCATCATTACCTGTGAAATATTGAAGGAATCCTCTCATGATTTCTCTACCACTACCTAGGAATATGCCAACCGTCATCATATGTTTCCCTCAATTGAGTGCCTTTAGCATGCATTTTTCAGTTTATCCTTAACAACCTCGACTCCTTATCCTTTCATGATAACCGTATAGATGCCCTAGAGTATCCTTTCCTTGAGCCACAAGTCTCCATAGCTTATATACATTTGTATCTAGTCACTTTTCCATTTGTTTTCTATGCACATCTTTTCATGTTGTCAAGAACTCACTAATTCCCAAATCCATCCTTCCTGGGCATGATCCTTCATGCCTCTCTAAGAATTACTTCTTCACGTGCCTTCACACCCTTCTTTCACACGCCACAAGGCTTCAAGCCTTAGGTACTTACTTATTTTAGGGGTCCAAAATCAGCCCACACTAAACTGGTTGTCACCCTGGAAATCCTTCATTCTCCCTGAACAAAAACTTGTCAACCTAAATCCGATAAGGTAAGAATGTTTCTCTAAATAATAAAGAATAGTGGTTGGGAAAGAATCTGAAGAAATAATTGAAGGATGGAGAAATATGTTATGTAACTAATTGGAGGAGTTTATAGAACTCTGCATCTATCTCATCTTTCAACCTTTCATAGGCCCTCAATTTTGATAGGGACCTTTTTGGCACTTCTCTTATGAAGTTGGTCACCTAATTTGGGAGGATATCTTCCACTTTCCCCTTTACCACATTAATAACCACCCCAAATCCATGTAGAAACCTTCAAACTCATCCATCTATTCAGTGATGGAGTCTCAGAGTTTGATGATTTTGAAGTCCAACTTCTTGTGCTTTGTCTTGATCTCTTCCTTCTAGGTCATGGTGTTAATGACCAACTATGCACACTTTTCCTTGTTGGTATGGATGGTCTCCAGTAAAACCATGAGGGATGCCTCCTTCACCATCACCCATGCATTGATAATTGGATCACATTTTCTACAGTTGTTGAAGACCCTAGCTGC
The DNA here is from genome assembly GCA_019776745.2 of Taxus chinensis. NCBI lineage: Eukaryota > Viridiplantae > Streptophyta > Pinopsida > Cupressales > Taxaceae > Taxus > Taxus chinensis. The sequence continues at coordinate 78,025 of JAHRHJ020000899.1, forward strand.
TAGTATGTTTTCTTCCTTGAGTTGGGATAGAAAGTCTTCCAACTCAGTGATCTAGGCCTCAACGGAGACCATGTTCTCTTCTTTTTAATTTGAAACCTTTGCATTTGTGAGGCCCATTCCATCCTTGATGATAATTATTAACATCCCTATGAGGTCCTCGAGGTATTCCCTTTCATCTCCATAATCGGTCCTGACCTGGCTTACCAATGCAAGAAATTGTCCCAAAATGCTCTTTACCAGGGTGCTAGCTTGGTCATATTCCTCCCTAGTTTGTTCTTGTTCACCCTTTAGTTCTTGGTGTAATATATCTACTTCTTTTTCCTTCTCTTTATTTTCCATAACCAAGGTCCAAACAGTGGCTCCTACGTCCAAGATACATCAAATCACTTTCTCAGACATCTTCTGCATTTCATTACATTCCTATGCATATGTCAAGTGGTTAGGATCCACCACCTTATATGTATCTCCTCCTTTCTTCTCCAAATTAATGGTCCTAATTACATGATCATTGACCTCAAACATAGGCTCCTCAGAGTGGTAGTTCATCTTTTAGCTAAGAATCTTCTTGCTCCTGGGCATACCCCTATCTTAGTCCATCAAATCCCAACCATGTAACTTTTCTAGTGGGAGGGTGGCTTGGAACCTTGCACACAAAACCTTCATGGGTTCATCTACAAATTCCATATGCGGGGACATGGGGGTCCAGTTCTTCCTCATTACCTTGCACTTGGTCCTTTGCTTCTTTGATCCTAGAGTAAATCCTTTATCCTCCTTTATAGTGAAGGAATCCCTTTTATCTTCTCCTCCTGGCCTAGCGATCTGTACAGGGGAGGCCTCACGTACTAGATTTTTCTATGGTTTTGTAGAGTTCTCCTTCCTTTTCTCATGTGCCTCACCCTCAAACTTGGCTCTAACTTTGGCTTCCTTCTCCTCAAGTTCTGATTCTAACTCTACCTTAAAGGTGGTGTTGTCTTCCTCTTCTCCTTCCTCCGAGCCTGTAGCAAAGCTAGACACATCTTGTGTTTTCTGCTTCTTTTCTTTAGTATCCTCCTCTTCTTTCCCTTCCTCGTTCCCTGGTAATGAGGCCTCAACACTACCTTGCAAAGTGTTGGCAACCTTACCACCATTTTGGCATGTGTAGTACCTCATCTTCCTAAAGTATCTAACTTTCCCTCATCTTGTTCCTCTTTTCCCTACATTGCTTTCATGGGTGGGATTGGTGTCTCCTTTCGCTTTGGAAAGGGAGAGTCTATAACCTCCACATCAATCCCCCATTTTTTTTGGGGCGTAGCTACATGAACACCAGATGGACATACCCCTTGATGGTAACACTGACTTAAGGGTGTAAGTCTAGAAAATATGGCTCCAAGACTTTGATGTAAGCAAGTTGAGTGCCAAATTTCTATGTTGTATGTAATGTGTGGACATCAGCATCTACTTTGTCCACATCTAAAACCAACTTATGTGCATCCTTTATTAGGTTAATGGCACATTTCAAATATTTTTTAGTAAATGTGAAGGGGATTTTACACCATGGCCCCATCTCTCCCTTGTACATTATAAATTTTTCTAGATAAAAATGTTGTGTAATGGAAAACTTTACCTGGTCCCCATAAACTTGTGGTACCTCAAATTCTCAGATAACACCTAGTCACGCTGACACATCACTCAGCCTAGGCTGACACTCACCCAAAGTGTGCAAAGGTACCAGCTCCCTCTTTAGGGTTGTTGTAGCATAATGGTAGCATGATGAAATAGTACGACAAACATATATTTAGAAACTAATCCATCTATACATCATTATACACCATACTAGATCTATAAGCACTTAAGTATAAATCATCATAACAATAATAATATACAATGACAAACATATCAGACATTGTTTGTTTGGCCAATATTCTTCATATATTCATCATACCAATAGTACAAAAGCTTCATACAATACCAGACATGTGCGCATGGATCTGTTACAATTATCCAGTCTCATGCACTCATGTATCTCTAACCCTTCAAAGTATAGTATGTGTCCCTATATATCTCTTTTACTAAGTAATTCATTATAAGTAATTCATCACACATATATATAGGGCGGGGGACTAGCCCTTCACCACTTAACTCTACCAAAATAGGTCGCATGCTAATAATAGCCATGCGCCTTTTACAACTATAGCCATACATGCAAGTATGTTATTTATAGATCACTGATAGTTAACTATAGTGGTGGATCTATTCTTAGCTTATGTTCATGCAAGAGTGATTAAACATGCTCTTTGAAATCTCCACGAAGAGTGGCGTGCAAGTATCGACATCGCTTTGTGTACTCCGCATGCCAACCTCTAAAAATAACCTTGATCTCCAAAATTGGCTAAGTCCCGAAAGTCTGACTCTACACCTCCGTGCGACGCCTTCCTATACCTTCGCACCTTTGCTCCTGTGTTGTTCTCCCACGCAGACTCTATGTGTGAGTTCTACTAAGTGTTTTCTCTTATCAACATTACCCCACACTAATCTCATTGTCGCCCTGACAATGGTGATGTCCAAAATTACACAAAGAATGGATAAATAAAGAATGGTTGAATAAAGAATTTTGAATAAGGTATACACAACTAAAGAAAAATTGTTCAAGCCTCAGGCTCCTCCGTTTCATTCTGAAGTAGCAACTCTGGATATTCTTCTTTTATATCTGCTTCCAAGTTCTCCCACTCTGTTCAATGCCATTCCTTCCTTCTCTGGCACGTCTACAATGATAGACTCCAGCTCTTCCATAGTTAGCTTTCCCTGCTCATTCTGTATCACAAGCATTACGCTTGACATAGAGGTTTGCACCCCTTCCAATATATCCATCTTTGAGCAATGAGCTTTCCAAGCTCATCTAACCTTTCCTTATGCGGTGCCTATGCCGCAGCTAGTGTCTCGTGCTTCTACTTCACCAGTGATTAAACATTCAGCGCGGCCTAGGGTTACATCCTTCATAGCCTTGTGCACTTCATTTTCCTCCTCCAATGTTTTTACTGTGATCAGCGCATCTGGGGCTATGCATATCATTAGCGCATGATCGGATTTCTTCAGCTCGTCACGGATGGCTTGCAATAGGCCTTCATAAGTAGCAATCTTCCTTACTACTACTAGCCTGTGCTTTCTCTGCCTCTTCCATGGGTCCTTGAGCTGTTTTGATATACGCACCTTTTAATCCTCAACCACTAATGTTATCATTGTCTTTACATAGTGCATCGTAGAAGGAAATTATTTTGGTACTTGGGATTCCAAATGCAGGTGTACCTTTAGGACATCATCTCCAATTTCCTCCACCATACTAACAAAAGTGTCATATTTTCTCTTAATCAGGTCCTTTTCCTGCACTAGGTGCTATCTCCACATCCTTGGCTTCAGCTTCTCTGTCAGCACCTTAATGGTAGAAGATTTATCAATGTTTCTTCTTGCTACCTCAGCAGATACCTTTACTAGAGCATTGCTTACCTACTCATCTGTCATCACTATTGGCTTGATTGTCATGTGCCTTATTTCACGTGCCTTCTTCAATCATCTTGATGCACATGATTCTTCACCGACATCAAAGTTTGGCTCATCCATATGTGTGTGCATTGACCATGAAAGTTGCTTCCATGTACACAGAGTCTCCTTGTCCTCGTCCATGAGCGCCCATCTGAATAGATCCTTTTGCTCGATGGTGCTCTGAAACCGAGTGTGAATTACATCTTTTGGGTCTTCTACATATCCCATGGTATGTGCCTTGGTATCCTCAATTGTTCGACGAGATCTTGGCCCTCTTGGAATGGTTGCATCAAGGTTAGGAATACTAGATGTATCCCTCACCCTTGTCTTGTGTGGCTCCTGATTGTTCCCCTTCTCCTCCTTCCATTTTCTCCTCCTCCTCGTGTTGAGGCTCTTCTTCTGCTAGAGATGAGGGTGCCTTCTCCTCAGATTCTTCTGCTTCCTCTCCTAGCCTGAGTTTTCTTCTTTTCTTCTCCTCTAGCTCCTTTACTTGCTGGGTTTCTCCTTGCACCCTTGTGTGCTTGAATACCTTGTTAAATCTGTGGTCACCCTGCTCTTCCCTAGTACCTCCTTCTCCCTATGAAGTTGTCATGCACTCCTTCTCCTTCTGGCCAGATGGCTGCTTCCTCCTATGCACCAAGCCACCGCTATCCTCCTGCTCTTCATCCTCTTCCTCATCATCTTGCTTGGGTTCAGAGGGCCTAGGTGTCAGAATGTTCTCCATGGTATGCTTCCCCTTTGGTGGCCCTGGAAGCGTGAACTCATTTTCCACATACTTGTTATTTTCCATTTTTGGCTTAAGTTGGAGGTATATCAGCATGGCCCCAATATTCCCAATGGAAACTGTCTCTAGTTTAATCTCAAAATCTCTGAGATATTACTCTCATTGTATGCATTCTTCCCTGGATATCCATATGTTTTCCACAAGGTGTGGTATTCACAGTCCACCTTGTCTGCATTAAACACTAACCTTCGTGTGTTGGTGAACCGATGAACTGAAGCTTGGAAATATCACAAGGAAAATGCGTAAGGCAGTTTGCACCAGGGGCTCCATGACCCATCTACCATTGAAAAGCGTGTAATACAAAAGTGTTGGTAGACTACAAATTGTGCCTGCTTCCCTAGAACCGAAGGCAACTCCTTGGGTATACGCCATTCCTCTTCAAACACCACACGGAGCCTATCATACCACATCTCTGCTCGCTCCTTCACCTCATCCGTCATTGACCCCTTGCATAGATACTTGCTGAATCGTTCAGCTGGAGACTTGTGATTCATGGGGTATTCCCATATATTCTCTTTTGGGCCATCTGGTACCCCAATCTCCATGAATACCAAACTTAGTAAAACACAACCAAAACTTATCTTGTTTCCCGCATGTGCTTCCTCTACTATTTTCTCTGCAATGAAGCTGACAATATTATAAGTGACTCCTTCTGACATGTGCTTTGCCACATAGCCACATTGAGTTAACTTGTGACCAATGATCTTGGTCATTCAACTTTGTAATCAGGTGCGTTGCTGCCTGTACTACTAGATAATTTTTTAATTTTTATCAATGTCCATTCCCACGTGGTCCTTTCTGGTATCCCAGTGCTTTATGTGTTTCCAAAATGGCACTCTTGTTAGCTAGGTCAACCTTAATATCCTCACCTATTGCCTTTAATCCAGTTACTATTGGCAATAAGAATGGGTGTCAATCTTACCCTCCACCCTGGAAAGTAGAAAAAGTCCTCATGGACTTGGCTCATCAACCATCTGTATAATGGTGCATATTTCTCAAAGTATGGGAGCTCATACAGCTGGTAAACACCAATCCTCTTCAATAGCCTCTCCCCGGCATCATCATATATTGGCATGCCATCCTCAGTTCATCTGTTCATTCGAGAGGTGAGAAAGTCATCTAATTTCTTCTGGTTATCTTTGGTGTGGTGGTTATACTCACTTATTTTACTCTTTCGTATGTGGGTATCCCATTCCTGGCCCACAATTACTTCTTCAAGGTACTGCATTTCTAAGAAATTTCTTTCTGGGGCCATCTCTTCCTCTTCTTCTACTACCACCTTCTTCTTTTCCTTTACTGGTGTTGCTTTCTTCTTTGGAGCCATTCTTCTCTTTGGGTTTTGTTTTCTATACCTTCTGCTACAAGTTTTTACAGGTTTCCTTCAAACCCTAACTCGATTCAACCGTGCCCTAATTTTCAATCACAAAATCCTGTGCCCTAGCTTTATTTTATCACTCTGCTTCGTTTCAAACCCTTCTCCTATGGGGATACAAGCCTTTCCAATACATAGATCTGTCTTTCATGCCTGATTCGTTTGCTTCGCACCTTAAATTATGTCACTTGGCTCTTCGCACGTAGCTCTCCATCAAATTCTCATACTCACAAGGGTGAAAATGAAATCGCATCCAATCCTTATATAGATTTTTAATTTTCACTGCATTAATTGCTCCTCCACCTACCAAATTCTCCTCATTTATTACCCATTTTTGTCATTTATATGCGGTACATCTTCGCGCCAAAAGCTATAACCTTCTAGCATGCCTTTCTACCCTTTGTGGCAGACTTCTCTTCAGTGCGTGCTCTAGCGCCCTAGTACCTCATCACTGCACCATCTCCTAGTAGTTACCATGGCCCCCGCTTACCTCGCATTATACTTTTCCTTCATTCATCTCCATCCTTGGTTATTCTTTGAGGAGCAATCTTTTACCAATCACCCTTAGCAACCTTCCTTCTCAACACCCGCAGCTTTACACTTCCAATCTTTGCAACATTATACCCGAGAGTCACCAACAATCCACCCCACACTAAAGGTATGTGCAGTCATCTACACATCAGCATGCTTCATATTGTAGTGAGCTTCATGTGCGCAAGCGCGCTTATTACACAAAAACAAGAACTAAATTAACAAAGCATAACAACGATGAAAGAAACACATTAAGGGAATGCAGAAAAAGAAACCTAATCTATCTGGCAATATTACCTTATTACAAACACCAAGAAGACTTATTTATAGTAGGGATTCAACCTACTCTCGTTAAAATAATCGGGAAGCTTCGTGCCATCAATTGTTTCTAATTGGAAAGCACCTGACTCAAGGATATGAGTTATAATATATGGCCCTAACCAATGCACCTTGAGTTTCCCAGGATGGCACAAAAACTTGGAGTCATATAGAAGTACCATTTTCCCAAGCGTGCAAGTTTCTTATCCCTGGATATGTCTATCATGCCATGCCTTTTGGTGTGCTTTCTCTTGTTTCTAAATCCATCGTGTTATGGCTCGATGCTCATCTAGTTGAACCATGTTCTCAATTCATTCCTCCAAAGCTTGCTTATTAGCTAGACCTCCAGCGTGCACAATGCACAAAGAAGGTAACATAAATTCAACCGGAAGAACAACTTCTGCACTAAACATCAATTGAAAAGGTGTGGCTTTGTTCAATCTCTTGTACGTTTTTCTATAAGCCCAAAGAACAGTAGATACTTTATCATCCCAATCTTTCCTTCCAACATTACAAATCTTAGTCAATGCATGACTCAAAATCTTGTTGAAAGCCTCAGCAGTTCCATTTTCCTGAGGGTGATAGGGGGTAGTCTTGTGGTGGGCAATCATAAACTCCTCTAACAGAATTCTAATTATCTCATTCAAAAAATGTGTGCCCCTATCACTTGTTAAACTTAGAGGACAGCCATACCTTATAAGAACATTCTCCCATAACAACCTGGCTGTTGTAGCCACTGTACAGTCCTTCATAGGTGTTGCTTCTACCCATCTGAGTAAGGTAATCTATACAAGTGATGATATATAGTGTGATCCAGTTCTACGCGCGGCTGGTGAAATAGGCCCTACAAATTCAATCACCCATTTGTCAAAGGGTTCTGCACTTGTAATTGGCCATAAAGGCATCTCATCCCGCTGTCCTGGTCGACCTAGACATTAACAATGGTCACATGCCTTACAATACTCTTTACAATCCTTGTACATTTTTTCCCACCATAATATAGCAAGTAGGATCTTGCGCGCAGTAGCATCACATACATAGTGGCCACCTGCAATACCACCATGTGCTTCTTCCATTATATCCTTGTGTTCATGCTCTAATACACAACGTCGTGACACCTCATCTCTTCCTAATTTGTACAAATCACCACTGATTAACATGAATGGTGTCACGCGTATAGCAAGTTGCTTCTTCTCCAAATATTTCATGCCTTATGGTGCCATACCAGTCCTGAAAAAGATAGCAATGTCCTCTAATTCTGATGGCATGCGTGTTGTAATCTATATAGTTGTGCATCAGGCATGGTCTCTTCTATTGTTTGTGCCTCTTCCCCTGATTGAATTCTAGACAAGTGATCTGGCCCAAAATTGCTTTTTCCTAGTTTTACCACAACTGTAAAGTCAAATTCTTGAAATAAGAGTATCCATCGGCATATGTGCCGCTGTAAAACAGGCTTGTTCACCAAGTATTTCAATGCCATGTGGTCTGTATAAAATACAAATGGTTTGGCCAATAAATATTGACAAAATTTGTGCAAGGCATATATCATGGACAAAGCTTCACACTCTGTAGTGGTATAATTTTGTTCTGCAGGGGTCAGCTTCCTACTCGCAAAACAAATGGGATGATCTACTATACCATCTCTAGGTTGAGCTAAGATGACACTAATGGCCATGCTAGAGGCATCCACATGAACATGAAAAGGTTTATCCTGCGAAGGAAAGTGCAATATAGGTGCGGTAGTAAGCCTTTCTGCTTTAATATCTCAAACACGCTACTGTGATGCTTCCCTCCAATAGAATGTACCTTTCCCTTGAGTAACTCTTCCAAGGGCGTGTCTTGGCATAACCCCTATAATGAATTTTCTGTAATACCCTGTATGACCCAAGAAATCCACGCACCTCACTCTTACTGGAGGGATGCTTTCAACCTAAAATGATTGCAACTTTAGCTGGATCGACCAGCAACCCTTCCTTGCAGATAATGTGCCCCTAAAAGTATGCCAAAGGGAGTAGTAAAGATGCACTTCTTGATATTCAATGAGATACTCAATTGTCTACATCTTTCAAACATTAAGCATGCAGATTGTCACAATGATCCTTAATTAGCCCATAAACGGTCCAATCATCAAGATAAACCTGTAAAAAGTTGTGAATAAAATCCTTGAATGCTTGGAAAACTATTCTTGAGAATACAGCAGGTGCATTCTTAAAACCAAAGGGCATTACAGTATAGGAAAAACTTCCCCATTCAGTAGTGAAGGTGGTCTTCCTCTTGATCTTTTGGGGCAATCCTAACCTGATGATACCCTGAAAACCCATCTGTAAATGAATATATCTCGCGCCCAGCCACTCCCTAATATCTCTTCTATGAATGGCGTAGGAAAAGGATCTAGTAACACATGCTGCATTCAACTCTCTATAATCAACACAAATTCGAATCCTACCATCCTTTTTGATGCTTATCACCATAGGGACTGACCCATTCTAATTCATCCAATGGTCGAATGATCCAGATTTCAACATCTTGTCAATCTCCTCCTTTACTTTCTCACACAAATTGGGATTCATTCGATAAGGTCACTTCCTAACAGGGCACGCACCTTCCTTGAGCTTTATCTTCATTTCTCCAAGTGATTTATGCGTGCCTTTAAGTTCATGGTATCCTCTTGGGAATAAGTCCTCATAGTCTCTAAGTAACTCTATAATCTTTTCTACTTCTGATTCTGACCAGTAATCTCCAATTATCACTTCCTTAGGTTCAGCTTCATGTGCCTAATATTTACCTTTGTTGTCTTCATAGGTTCATGATATGCGCGTGCGTATCTACATCCACACTATCTAACACCTCGCGTACTCCATGTGAATGATCAACCTCCAAGTTCTCAACTTCCTCATCATCAATTATGTAAACTAGCTTCCCCTTGTCTTTTTCCAGAGCAGCACGCTTAAGTAGTATGGAATCATCTTCACTTTCATCCTCAAAACATGCGCCCCTGTCTCTGTCTCACCAAATAATTCCTGAATAAGTTCTTCCGCTTTCCCACTGTCTCCCATGGTTAGGCGCTTGATAAAGCTGCAAAGCTTTGTTCACTGGTGGTTAGATGAAAAGAAGTCAAAGGTGTGGATCATCCCTGCAGTCAAATTTTTCCAATTTGCAGTGTCTCGATGTAATTCAACATATACATACCAAGCACGTGCGCAAGCTTTATAGAGTAGAATAAAACCGATGCACCCAAAGTGAGGGTGGTAATGCTTCCTGTCCTACTGTCCAGAGTCTCTCACACTACTTGGATATGATGGTGCTGAGTAGGTTGATCACCATGATAAGGGAAAATATTTGTAGGTGCATTACTTCTTGAAAAAACCTGAGTTGATAAGGCGGTCCCAGTCTTTCCTCCATTATAAGAGATTATCCCTGTGGACCACCCACTAGCGCGCTACTGTCCCGCCTAAAGTATATGACAGCATATCTCTTCTTTACTAAGTTGGTTAGCCTAGTTTTCTTCTATATGGCTTGCAAGAATCCAGCCAAATCTTCGGATCCAGTATAGCGGGGTACTGAGTGACCTATACACCAGACAGAGTGAAAACCCTTTTTTGTAAGCAACCACATGCTTAACTTCGCACCCCACCAGTTCATAAGTACCATGAGCCTAATTATCACAAGCAATACTGGTAGTATTCGCTGATTGACTAAGAATCTTCCCAATGAAGGATTCCTTCCTTAGATGGCTCATTGACCTCTGGGTCCTGAATAGCGCGTATATAGATTTTGTTCAAGTCCTCTTCACTTAAAGGTTCCACATATGGCGCTGGATTTCCCATCTGTCAATGGTATTATGACCCTTTCTTCCTTGTTCTCAAAGCTGATATACCCCTTGTTAAACCTCAAATTATCATTGTTTGCATAACACCAAGGGCGAGCAAAGTTGGGAAGCTATCTGCTTCCGCAAGTGCTAACACTTCAAAGTCTCCCGTGAACTTGGCCCCTTGTATAGTGATATATGCATCCTTCAAAACTCCTATGGGAGTAGCTTTTATTCTTATTTGCCATGAACAATACATTAGATGATGGCTGCAATGGGGGTCTCCCCATTTGTACCCATGCATCCAATGTAAGTACATTCACTTCTGCACCTGTGTCAATCAAAATATTGCTCAACAACCACCCATCCACAACAGCATTCAAAGTGATCTCCTTGTCATAGTCAATGCTATCGGGGGGAAGATTCGCATGAAGTATTTGTCTTCTAGTCTCAGTTCCCATGCGCGGAGTATTCCCCTTCAACCAATTTCCTAATAAAGGAATAATATTCTCCTGGCACAACATTCTACATACCTCTCTGATGTCATCAATATCCGACAGGGGCCTTTTTTGTATCCTTATGCTCCAATTTCTGAGACTACTCTTTTAAACCCTGTATCTTCACCTTGAAGGCTTCTAAGGACCTCCATAGTTTCTTGATAGACTTCTTTCTGATGAGTTGGATCTGGATACCTAGCATGCAAAACCTCCTCCCTAGTGATTGTCGGCTTCTGTTGCAAAACCTCTTGCACGCGTGCCACTTTAGCTCGTGTGGTTATCTTGACTATTACTGCCTCAGGTTCTGGTGTTAACTTGGGCATCCACTGATTCTCTATTATGTGCTAGATTCTAACCATCCCTATGCCTTTTTTTTCCTACTTATGTTGCTTACTGAGATGCTCATACAAGTCCGGACACTCTTCATAACTATGCCCCTTTCCACAAAATGAACAGGAAATATTCTACGGGCATTCGCACCTATAATGGTCAGGTGAGCCACATGTATAGCAAGTTCCTCAAGGGAATTCACTCCTTCCTCCACCTCGGCCTCATCCTCCATATCCACCTTGATATCCTCGTCCTCTTTCATGAACCCCTTCAAATATTTCTGTCATTCCTGTCATAGCACATTTGATTATAATCCCTATCCTGATGCTCATTCTTTCCTTTAGAATTATCAGCCACACTCACCTGTCGCACCCCAATATCAATGGCATCATGGATCTGGCCAATCAATCTACAATCCATTTAGTATCATGGGTCGTGGACCTATAAATTTTACAAAAGGAGGATACATTCTTCCTGATCACGCGTTGTAGTAGGGGGCAGTGACTAGCATCATGATTCAAATGGAAAATCTCACAGTCTAACAGTAGTGAACGTATAGTTCTATGAGGGAAACTATCCTTGGTGTGGCCTTCTACTTCACAATCTGTACACCAGATTCCTGAGCGTGTTTCATGAGCTGAGTTTGCTGATAATTTCTCTAACTATTTTGCCATAGCTGCTATCTAAGCCTCCAAGAATGGACTAACTCCAATGTCAATACTCCTAACTGCTTCAGCGCGTAAAGCTACTTCCAATGCTTCGCGTGGGTCGGTATAAGTTTTATGTGATAGTGCTCTTCGAAATGGGGTAATCAATCCCCTGACAAACCATTGTGCATGCTGACTTGCATGAATGTCATAGGAGAGTTTGGATAGAAGTGTTTTAAAACGGGCATCATACTCACGTACACTTTCAGTAGTGCCTTGCTTTATATCCTTGAGTGCACTTATACTCTTCTGCTCAAACTCTGGGATATGGAACTCTTTTAAGAAAGCATCTTTCAATGCTGCATAGTCAATACAAGTTTGATTGGGATCAAACTTCCTATACCAGCTGTGTGCGCGTGCCTGTAATGTAGTAGCAAATTGACTTGCCTTGCACTTAGAAGCCATGATACCTTTCACGCGCCACAATATTTCACACATATGAACATGTTCAAGTAGCATCCTCGATACCTCTGTACTCTGGGAGATGAAGAGACATCTCCATATAAATGTTCTGGGGTTCTTGCGGGCCTTGACCAACAGACCTAGAACCTCCTTGGTTTCCTCTTCCTCCAAAACCACCCAGAACCACCAGAACTAGAACTGCCATACCACCCCTGATCCTCCTCCTGTAGAATTTGGAATAGGGCCCATGGATGCACTCCTTTGTGTCCCAAACAGTGGTACTATACTTGGACCCCTACAGTCTGTGAAGTAGTCCCAGTTCTAGAGGTGAATCCCACACTTGGCGTGCTCATATTTTGTGCAGATGATGAGCCTAAAAACATACCCCCAAAGAATAAAAAAGCTTGTCTGTGTTGCCATTGATGTGCTTGATGTCTGACTCATTTTTGCTCTTTCACTTCCTAAATGAAAACTCCTATCTTACCTGTTGTACTAGATACTGGAAAACCAAGTGCAAGGGCTAGGTCAGCAGGTTGGCTTAGATGCAAACCCGTGGCCCAGGTCATATCTATTGTGCACTTCCATGTGAGGACGAAGGGGGTTCTCTGTCATGATTTCCTAGATGGGGGAGTTTCTGATGCTCTTGCTCTTCTTCCTCCCCATGAGCCTTAAATCCTTCACGATCCATCTCTCTCCACAACGCCATCCGTTCCAAAACTTCTTGCTTCCTCCATATTTCCCTCTCACATGCCTCATCATACTTCAGCCACCTCTCTTCCCTCTGTCGTGCTACCGCTAGGTCTACCATCTTTCACCAATCCTATTCCTACCCCCGCGCGTGGAGATTTTTAGCTTTCCATGGGTTTATCTTCCAAGTTCAATGTTACCATCAGTATTTTGATTACCAGTGGAATACCTTGCAAATACGTCCCTCTAGGATACCATAGGAACTGGAACTTAGCTACCTCTAGGCACGAATAAGTCGAAATTGAATACTCTAGAATATAGCTATTTAGAACACCACAAAACTAGGTATCTACCATGCGAGTCCAGATCAGGTCAGCATCATATAGTGTTTGAAATTCCTCCTGTGTCCAAACAAGTGTGTGATACCTCCAATTCCACTTAGATGCATATGCAGTCAACCACTCATATAATTCTACTTAAAAGATAGAAAAGAAGCTCTCGTACAAAATGTCATACAAATTCTACTCTACCCAAGTGTGTACACTAAATCCGGATCCAGTGTCAAACCTCTGTGTGTATTCTTCCTCCAGATCATGAATCCAATCTTCAACGCTTTCCAAAGTTAGCCAGTATGTCTTCATCGTGAACCATTCTAAAACAACTGAAAAAGAGGTCTCGGCAATGGAACCAATGATGCAACCTAGAATTCTCATATAACACCTAGTCGTGCTGGCACATCACTCAGCCTAGGCTAAGCACTCACTTGAAGCACGCAAAGGTACCAGGTCCCTCTTTAGGGTTGTTGTAGCAGAATGGTAGCATGATGAAGTAGTATAACAAACATATATTTAGAAACTAATCCATCTATACATCAAAATTACACCGATACCAGATCTATAAGCACTTAAGTATAAATCATCATGATAATAATAGTCATACAATGAAGAAACATATCAGACACTGTTGATTCAGCCAATATTCTTCATATATTCATCATACCAATAGTACAAAAGCTTCATACAATACCAGACATGCGTGCATGGATTTATTATAATTATCCAGTCTCATGCACTCATGTATCTCTAACCCTTCAAAGCAGTATGTGTCCCTGTCTATATCTTACTAAGTAATTCATTACATATATATAGGGTGGGGGACTAGCCCTTCACCGCTTAAATCTACCAAAATAGGTCACATGCTAATAATAGCCACGTGCCTTTTACAACTATAGCCATACATGCAAGTATGCTATCTATAGATCGTTGATAGTTAACTATAGTGGTGGATCTATTCTTAGCTTATGTCCATGCAAGAGTGATTTGACATGCTCTTTGAAATCTCCACGAAGAGTGGCGCACAAGTCTCGGCATCGCTTTGTGTGCTCCACACGCCAACCTCTAAAAATAGCCCTGATCTCCAAAATCAGCTAAGTCCTGAAAGTCTGACTCTACACCTCCGCGCGCGACACCTTCCTATACCTTCGCGCCTTTTCTCCTATGTTGTTCTCCCACATGGACTCTGTGTGTGAGTTCTACTAAGTGTTTTCTTTATTATGACACCGACATGTTTTCACCTTCAAAATTTTCAAGATAAATCAGGTTATAAATGAACCCTCGAGGATGACACAAGGAAAGAGCATGTCCATGGAGGTAAGTTACATTTTATATATTTTTGGAGTGTTGATTCTAACCCATAAATTTTGAGTTGTAAGAAGGTTAGGGACAACTCATGGTCCAAAAAGACTTTGATTTCATTTCCTACCAACATGCCAATACAATTTGGTCTTCACCATGCACAATTGGTTAGATATAATGTCTATGTTGTATTGCTCCACTCCATGATACTATTGTTTTTTAATCCTTGATACCAACTTGCACCAAGTGGAGAGCAGGTAAGAAATGAATGGTGTAGCAAAAGGTGCATGGATGCTTGGGTACAATTCCAAAAAAATAGCATATGTGGGGTTGGTACTATTGTGGGCTTCAAAAAATAAAGAAGGTTGGATTGTATGATCAATATGATTGGTAATATTAACCTTAAGTGTTCGGGAGTGACCCAAAGCTTTGCATATTGGTTTGACACTCATACATACCAACTTCTCTTGGTAATTGGTTTCTTATTTTACCATGGAGTAGTAATGCTCGTAGCTAATGGCACCACTCATAAATTCATTAGAGGAGAAATTATCATTAAGCATGGGCTGAGGATGATTAATTTTGGCTAGTTCAAGGTCACCAATGTCAATAATAATTTCATGCCTTAATAAATAATATAGTATAGTTATCAAGTTTCATAGGAAGGTGCAAGGTATGTGATTTTTTCCTTGAAATTAAGCCAGTTGAAGTTACAATTGTTTGGGGGATGTAATAGATTCAGTTTTTGGAGGAATTGATGGTAGAAAAGAAAGATAAATTTCATTATTTTTCTCCTTTTCATATATCAACTCATGGGAAGAACATAATTACAACTGGGCATGCAGAACTTCAGCCAGCAAATCAATTTATAAAGGGAGAATTTAAGGTTTTGATCATGATGGTGAAATTTGAGCAAAGGGGAATTGAACTATACCCCTTACCAGCAGTCCAAGAAAGTGTTTCATGACTGAGTTTACAAACTCAAATTTGGAAAGAAACATCATGGGAACATATGGAGATACATTCAAAAGATGCACAATTGATTTTTCTTTACCACCCTCCTATATTTATTTTAGTCATCATATAGTCCCTGCCTAAAGGGAAATTGATGAGTTACAATTGTGTTATTGATATTATGGATACATATCATCCAAACAAGGAGGACGTGATATTTTATAGGAAACAAGGGAAGCTAATCATCATGCCTACAAGGCATGAGGGAGGATGAACTGAAGATCATTTTTTCTTGAATAACTTTATTTCTTGTGTAGGTACAAAGAAGGAGTAGATGAGATTGATTTGGGATCCGAGTACTTGCAATTGCTTGGAGACAAACAATTTTGAGAGTGGGGACTATCATGTCCCTTTTTGAGATTATTTTGTTTGAATACCTTGACCCACTTGTATTCCTCACGGGTCCAAGGGAAAAATCTAGAGGAAGCCAACAATGTCGTCACATGCTTAATTTTGTGTCTATTCCTTTAATTGGCATTGTATTGTTGGTGATCCTAACGCCCAAATAAATTAAAAATAAAATATATATTGGTGAGCATGTAGGCTCAAAACATTAAAAATAAAATAATAATAAAGCAAGTCTAATTGTGGTTGATCTCATTTGAGAGACCTAGTACTTGGCTCTTCCCTCTTATTATAAACAGAGATTGTTGGCATTAGTTTGGGACATGTTGATTTTATGAATTTTATATCTTGACTTGAAGTTTGGCTAGTGTATCCCCTTTTTCCATCTCTCTCAAGGATGAAAAACCCTTTTCAGGGAAGTTTGCATGGATGAAACCCCATACTACACTTGGTTTTATACACTTCATTATTAGTTACATCTGATTTATACCCTAAGCAACTTGTTGGGGAGTGTTTTGGGTGAAGTGGTTGGTTTTAATGTGAACAAGTTGCATGATTGGATTCTCTATATTTTCTAAAGGTGAAATCTTCCATTTCTATCAATTACTTAGTGTATTTGAGTGGTATTTTCAATTTTGGAAATTATTATTCAAATTTATAGTGGATGGTTGCATGATAAAATAAAAATAGCACTTGTGGGCCCCTAACAATCAGGTTTCTTGCATTTAAAGATTTTTGGTCATTTATTATAAATTACAAGCATCTTCCCTTAAATTTCGAGTGAGATTTGTGCCTAAGAAAGTGTGTTTGAGTTCTCCTAAGAGGTCGCCACCCTAGAAACAAAGTGTCGACAGTGTGTGTAGGGTTCCAAAGTGAATTTGCAGTCATCTACAATCTTTCCTAGTTATGATTTCAACTATTTTTTGTTTCCCGGGGGTCCCCCTAAAAAGGGACATTACAAATTCTTAGGAAGTGATTTTTGAAACAACATTTAATTTTACTTTATAGTTGTTTTACTTTTTATTTTCCTTAAAATTAGAGGAATGTTAAAGAAAGACTAATTAATTTTGTAGAAATTCAGACATTAAAAAAATTAAATTTATGCTTCAGTATGATTTTGCACTAAAGATAAAGGAAAATAAAACTATTAAATTTCTTTTCAATGTGATATTTAAAATGTTGCAGCAATGTTTATTCCATAATTTTGTGACAAATTGGGTGGGACTTTAAACTAGATATCTAGGATATAGCTTTCGCTGACCTCTTTACCTTTGGTCTCTTCTAGTCCATTATAACACTAAGAAAGTATAAGGCTCAAAAATTTTCCATATATTATGTTGATGTTTACACTTTTTTAATTTATTGGTTCATGTCTAGTTCTTCTAAGTGAAAAATTATGTAACAATAATATTTCAATATTTCCATTCAGTAGCAATTGTATTATTGTCATTATACTGTCACTCATGCCAATTTAGATGAATGTTTCCTTGTCCAGTAATCTTCTCACTTCAATATAAAGTGCATTAGGTCCAATATAGTAAGAAATGGTTTATGTAGTCATTTTTACACCCACCAAAGAACAAGGGAATCCCATGCGTGCCGACCTATCACCCAGTGGGCGTTGGGCACTCACCCGAGGCATGCGCGGGTGCCGAGTCTCTCTTTTATGTGAGTTGAGTGGGAAAACATCATCTATGATCCAAACTTAAAGAAAGTGAGTGGGAATGAGACATGCTAACATCATAGAGCTCAGAATGGCTTCTAGACCATTGCAGTCATTACAGACAGAAAGATACTTTAACAGACTTAAATAACTGAATCAAAATAGAAAGGAAAATGCATAGGGATTCATATTCATCTTATAAACATACATGAAACAAAACTATGAAGATATCAAGGATGGAATCTGAATCAAGAATGATCATATTCAAATAAGTTGGTAACCTCATTACATTCATTAGATTCATTACAGAACATCACAGTATGGCAGACCAAAGTCATACATCATAACTAGATCTACATTCCTTAGCTCTCAAAAAGAAATTTATAACCCCAAGCCCTTGATACATCCATTCTCCTATAGTTTATCTACCCAACCCAATATAACTCCTCATGGAATTTCTGCAGAGCTCCGCTCTCTATTGATCTCTCCTGCTTTATTCCTTCTATGGGTGCTTGTATTTATAGGCCCCTTGAACTGCTGCCAACTCATCTTTCTGTGGCCTCAGATCTATGCCAAGTGTCTAAATGTGGTCCTCCATGGGTGCATGCTCCTCCAGGCCTGAGCTCTCCACTCTTTCTCCATGATGGCCTTCTAGAAGCTTCCATCATAGGGCATATTCCTTCCTAGGCCAACCTGTCGCTAGGATGGCACCTTATCCACTCTGCATGTGCAGTGGGTCATGCTTTTCTCGTGTCCTACCCAATACACCAAATATGGCTAAGTCTCGAGACCTTTTTCTTCCGGCGTGTAACATGGGTCCTTCTAAAACCCTCCTAGAACCCTACCTTGCATGCCTTATCCTTACGTGCCTGCTCTTCAACTTAGGCCTTGCACGCCCATGCACCTTTTTGTACTTAGTCAATATTTTAGGGGCCCAACATCACCCCACACTTTACCTGTTCTCCACCTATGGGAACACTTCTTCAAAGAAATAATTACAATAGGCTTAATGCCTTGGAAAAAGAATAAGGGAATGAAGAATTGGGAAAAAAAATGAAAGAATGAGGAAGTGTTGTCATTATTACAACAAGATAGGAAAAATATCTTTGTAAGTCAGCCTCCAACTTGTTCCAGGCATCGACTTCATTTTGCACTCTCTAGCAGAGGACACCGACTATGGTGCTTACCTCCTCAAAACCCAGTCCATTTCCTTGAGTGTTCAATGTTTCAACCATTCCTTCCAATTCCTTTCCCACATCCTCAAGCACATCCATCCTTCTTGTAATCTGTGGGTACAACTCCTTCAACTAGTTTTTAATTGAACCTCGTAAGGTTTCAATAGCTTCTGACTTCTTCTCAACCTCAGCCAGGATCCTTTCCCGCTCTGCTTGTTTCCCTTTGTTCTTATCTTGAAATTCCTTGAGCTATACCTTGTGAGTGGTGACCAGAATGCTCGCCACTTTATCTCTGTCTGTGCAAATATCATACGTGGCCTCAGTAGTATGGGTAGCAATTTTCACATCAGCAAGCACCTTGCTATACTCGGAAATGATTTCTACAACCTTTAATTTTTCCTCCTTCTCCAGGTGCATTGCTACTTCTTCTATGGATTCTAAGGCTAGAGGTTTCCTTTCCATGGTGAGGATGCGCATTAAGTCTTCAAGGCACTCAAGGGAAGATCCATACTTTTGCGTGGGTGGTGCCAGGTCTGGATGCTTCAAAACAATGGCATCTGTGATGGATTCTACCTTCTTATATACCTCACACACCCTTCCCTTTTCTTCCCTAAGTTCACGCTTTAGCTGCGCTCTAATTATTTCCTCCTACTTCAAGTTCTTGGTTCTCTCTTCTAGCTCTTCTTCCCTCTTTTCTAGCTCTACCTCTAGAAATTTTACCCTGTCATTCCTTCTGAATAACCTAGCTTCCAGCTCAACTGAGACCTTATTTAATGCATTGCAGACTTGTTCATCTGAAAGCTGTTGAGAACTCACCAAGGGGTTATCTCCTTTTGACTCAGGCATCTTCATTAGTGCTCCTTGGCTTACCTCAAACTCTGGCTCATCGATGTGGGACTCAATTTCCCAAGAGAGCATCTTCCTCATCCGAGGGTATGCACCTTCTTCATCAAATGAATTCATTTCCAAGAGTTGATCTGTTGGGACTGTGCTTTGGAAGTGTGCACACAACACCTTGTTTGATCATCAATGTAGTCCATTCTTGGTCTTTTCATCTCCATGCACTTTTTTCTTATGTGCATGTGCCCTTAGGAATAATAACTGTTGGATTGGGGCCTCCCATGATTCCATGGTCTTTTCCTATGCTTCCTTCCTTATCTTCATTCATCACTATTTCAGTGTTGCACTCCAATTCTTGTTCTACCAAGGCTTCAATGATTTTCATTGCTTCTCTTTCTGCCACCTTGTTTATCTTCTCCTGCGTGAGGTTTGGAGTCCTCTGACTCTTTGTGCTAACCTCTTCACCTCCTTCCATGTCCTGGGCACCCTCCTCCTCCTGGCTTCCCTTCCTTCACACAAAGTGATAGTCATTCTTCTCCTCTTTTCCTTCTTCTTCCAAATCGTGCACGCTGAAAACAAGTGGTTCTTGGTCCCCTTCAGGTTCATCTTCTTCATCATCATCCCTCTCACCCATGTATTTCTCCAAGCTCTTTGTTTCCTCCGAGTCATAGCTTCCTCCATCACCTTTTGTTTCTTCCTAACTGGGGATTCCAGTATAGGAGATTCTACTTTCTCTTCTTCCTCCTCTAGTGATTTCTCCTCTGCGATAAGCTTTCCTTGCTCTAGTGCCTCCTCTCTAACTGGAGACCTCTTCCTACGTGTGTAAGTACTTGTTCTAGCGCTTGTTCCTGGGGTGCCCACCACTTGAGTATCTTGGACACTTGGTGCCTTCTTCTTTATCTCTTCCATCTCCTTTTTCTTGGTCGTGGTCTTCTTTCTACCTGTTAGGTCTTTAGGTATAGCTATCTCATTCTCAAGATAAGCACCCTTCTCAAACTTGGGCCTTATGTGAAGGTATACACACACATGCAGACCTCCCTGCAATAGGCAAAGTCAGGGGTTTCATCATCTGAACTTCATGTGACATGTACTTTTCCATGTATGCATGCTTGGGGTAGACCAACATCCTGTGCATCTCCCTGTGGTCCCGATCCATACTTCCAAGGTCAAACTTCAGCTTCTTGGATTCCTTGAATCTGTTTACCCCCACCTGGAAGTACTGAGTGGTGAAAGAAAATGGAAGTTTACACCATGGGCTCATGCTTTCATCAACCAACCTAAATCTACCAATGTAGAAGTGTTGGTATACTATGAATTTAGCTTCTCCTTCTGTGATCTTTGGTAGTTGTTCTGGGATCCTCCACTCTACCCTGAATGCATTCCTCAAGCGTGTATACCATTTCTCAAGATGCACCTTATGAATGGCCATCATGCTATCGCAAGTATATTTTTTTAATCTCTTTGTGGGTGAGGGGTCTTCCTCTGGGTACTCCCACATGAACTTATCTTCCCCATCTGGCACTTTGATCTCTGAAAATACAATAGTTAAGAGGACATTACCGAAAAGTATCTTGTCACTCACCTACATGTTGTTGATGATCTCATCACAATGTATGCAGAAAAGTTGTAGATTGCACCCTTTGATGTCCTTCTGCAAACATTGACCCATGATTTGTTCACTTGTGTCCACCTATCTTAGTCATTAAGTTTGGTTACCAGGCACGCGACCATTCTCATCACCGGGTCTTGGATATCCACAATATCAAAGTACCTTGACCCCTTCTTGTATGCATATGCAGTGATGGTTTCTTTGATGGCTTCTTTGTCACATAGGTCGTCTTGTATACTTTCTCCTTCACAGATGAGACCTTTGAATTTTGAAATTAGTTGAGGGCTTATGTGCATCTTTGCCCTTGTGAAGTGAAAGTGA
Organism: Taxus chinensis; assembly: GCA_019776745.2. NCBI lineage: Eukaryota > Viridiplantae > Streptophyta > Pinopsida > Cupressales > Taxaceae > Taxus > Taxus chinensis. The sequence goes on from JAHRHJ020000899.1 coordinate 99,578, forward strand.
TCTTCATGTACACATGAAATCATCCACTGATAGAGGTGCTCAGGCTTCCCAAAGTAGGGAAACTCATAGAGTTGCAATAATCCCACCTTCTCCAACTTCACTTTTACTTTGTCACTATAAATGGGTAACCCTTCTGGTGTCCTCTTGTTTTTCGGGCACACTAACTCCAGCGCCATTTCCTTTTCAGTCATGTTTGTGTGATGGTTATAATCACTTACTGTCATGTTTCTTAAATGGGACTCCCACTCCTTTCCCAGTAAAACCCCATCTGGGTACTACATTTCTGCATACCATTCTTCATTGGTACTTGCGGTGGTTTCTTGTTGTTTTCCCTTGCCCTTTCCCTTTTTAGGTGTTACAGCTGGTTTCTTGGGTGCCATTGTGTAGGTTATCTTTGCACTTCAACTTCTCTTGCTCTGCTTCTCTACCCTTTCCAAGTTTAGATCTCAAACTTGTGAAGAAACTCATTTTCAACCTATTCCCTAGCTTGTCAAACCCTCGCTGGGATATCCCCTTCACAAGATGACACTTCTCCACAACTCTCTCTACATGCCCATGAACTATTTCCCTCCTGGTTTGCAGATCCAAACTAGTCACTCACAGTTAAATTTCTCCAATTTTTCTTCACACGGATCAACTCTGAAAACCCTAGTTCGTAAAATCTCTTCCTTCTTTGTATTCACAATGTAAATAATGAAGTGTCCAACCTTCTATTTATAGTTTTTCCCACTTTTTAACATTAAATGCTACCTTACCTACCACTGTACTTCAACACTTAATGCAGCTTTTTCAACAAAGACCGACTTTAGCGCTTTCACTCATGCGCCCAATCCTGTGCGGACAAGTCCCCAACCTTCTGGGGCGCAACCAATCCATCTTGACAGGAGACTCTTGCGCATGCGTCACCAGTGCCGAAGGTACTTCCTGTCATGATTTTTTCTCTCACCTACCTCGTGTTTCTTTTGTGCTTCTTCCTCTCTTAAAAGTGGATCCACAATGTAGCCTTACCCTGACACCAACCATCCTTTTTCACCTTTCCTTCTATGCACTTCCCTTCCCAGGGCCATCCAACCAGGATTTCCAATGCAATCCTTCCTGGCGCTTCACACTTTGCAATTTCTTCCACCTTATTCTACCCCACACTAAAATGATGCATGGTCCTCTGCGCATTTACAACCTTCAAAAATTAATGAGATTACCAACACCCAAGGTGCAACACAAAAAAACAATGAGAAAGGGAAACACAAGAAAAGAAAATGCATTAAAGGAAATCCTAAACTAACTGGCAATACTACCTTATTACAAACACCAAGAAGACTTATTTATAGTAGGGCTTCAGCCTACTCCCATTGAAGTGTCCTAGAAATCTCATCCCATCCAACACTTGTAACTGGCATGCACCTAAATCAAGGATGTATGAGATGATGTAGGGACCCAACCAATGGACTTTTAACTTCCCAGGATGGCACAAAAACTTTGAATCATATAGTAAGACCATCTTCCCAACCTCAAACTTCTTGTTCTTAATGTGATGATCATGCCATGCCTTTTGTTTTGATTTTTTCATCTTCTGGCTCCACCTGGTGAGTGATTTTCTTTCATCTAATTGCATTAACTTGTCAATTCTTTCTTCCAGTGCTTGTTCATCATCTAATCCTCCTGCGCACGTTATACACAGAGAAGGTAACATGAATTCAACTGGTAGGACAGCCTCCATGCCAAACACCAATTGAAATGGTGTGGCCTTATTCAACCTCTTGTAGGTTGTCCTATATGCCCAAAGAATGGCTGATACTTTTTCATCCCAATCCTGTCTACCAACATCACAGATCTTAGTCAATGTGTGACTAAGTATTTTGTTAAATGCCTCAGCAGTTCCATTTTCTTGAGGGTGATAGGGAGTAGTTTTGTGATGGGCCACCATGAATTCTGATAACAGAATCCTGACTGTTTCATTGAGGAAGTGCATACCTCTATCACTTGTCAAACTCAATGGGCATCCATACCTGTGCTGATTATGTTTTCCCATAAAAATCTAGTAGCTGGTAGCCACTGTATAATCCTTTGTAGGCACTTGCCTCTGCCCACCTTGTCAAATAATCAGTGCAAGTGAGGATATACCATGAACTAGTCCTTTGCACTGCCACTGGTGAGATTGGTCTGAACAAATTCGATAGCCCACTTCTCAAATGGTTCCATGCACTGGCTATTGGTCACAAGGGCATCTCATCCCTTTTACCAAGTTTGCCAAGGCACTGGCAATGGTCACAAGCCTTACAAAACTCAATGCAATCTTGATAAATTGTCTCCCACCTAAAGCCCTATGAGTAGAATCTTCTACATGGTTGCATTTCCCACATAGTGTCCTCCTATGCAATCCCACCATGTGCCTCTTCCATAATTGCAATGCGCTCATGTTCTAGCATGCATCGGTGCAGAACCTCATCATGACCCATTTTGTACAGATCTCCACTAATTAGCATGTAGGGCACGCATATGGCCAACTTCTTCTTCTCTAAGGCCTTCATTCCAACTAGCGCCACACCCATTTTGAGAAACACTACAATATCTTCTAAGTCTGAGGGTGCACGCTGTAACCTAAATAGTTGTGCATCTGGCATGGTATCCTCAATGCTTTGTGCATCCTCCCTTGAATCAATTCTAGACAAATGATCAGGTCCGGAATTACTTTTTCCTAGTTTGACAACCACCGTGAACTGAATTCTTGGAACAATAGTACCCACAACATATGCGCCCTTGTAGAACGGGCTTGTTCACCAAGTATTTCAATGCCATATGGTCAGTGTAAAATATAAAATGGGTTGCCAACAAATACTGTCTAAACTTGTGAAGCACGTAGATCATTGATAATGCCTCGTGCTTAGTTGTAGTATAATTCTGCTCTACTGGTGTCAATTTCCTACTTATAAAGCACAAAGGATGATCAACAATCCCTTCACCAGGTTGTGCAAGTACTGCTCCAATGGTGGTTCCTGAGGCATCCACATGAACATGGAAAGGCTTATCCCAAGAAGGGAAACGTAGGATGGGCGTGGTGACAAGCCTATCCTTTAAAGTGTTCAAATGCCTTCTGTTGTGCCTCTCCCCAATGAAAGGCACTTTTATGTCTAAGAATCTCTTCTAAAGGCATGATCTTGGCATATCCCTTGATGAAATTTCTGTAGTACCCCATATGCCCAAGAAATCTGTGCACATTGTGCTTTGACTAGTAAGGCTCCCTCAATCCCACAATTACTACAACTTTTATGGGATCTACTAGTAGGCCCTCCTTACATATGATGTGTCCCAATAATGTTCCAAATGGGGTAGCAAAGACACATTTCTTAATGTTAAGGGATATCCTCAACTACTGACACCTTTCAAACATTACTTCCTTAAGTTGTCACAATGGTCCTTTACTAACCCATATATTGTCCAATCATCTAGGTAGACTTAAAGAAATTTATGGATGAAGTCCTGGAAAGCTTGTACCATCAGGATGCATTTGAGAACATAATAGGTGCATTCTTCAACACAAAATGCATGACTATATAGGAAAAAATGAATGTCTATCACTCAGTGGTGAATTCTTTACTTCCAGTGGTCCTCTGTTATCCCAAAATGGGTGCCCTTAGGAAATTTTACTGGCTGAGACATCCATCTGGGTCAAAGAATATTCTTCCTCTTTCTTATGCACTCAGCTCTAAAAATTGTTCAGGTGAATGCTGGTTTGCAGTTACTCAGAAACCTAAACGATTCAAGTGGCTGTAGATAACAGTGATCATGTTTTCCAATAATAAAATTTAAGAAACTCTAAACTATATCAGTTCCTTTGAAGTTATGGCTACCGGAGAGGTCACGAAAATGAGGTCCTATTGAGTATCTTGCCTAATGAACCAGTCCTTCGTGGCACCTAGAGATGCATTGGTCAAGTATAGGAAATTTTGATAGAAAATTAGGTCAGAATGGTTACGCATTGGCTATTGGTCAAAACATAAAGGAAATGTAAATGACCCACCGAAGGTTAGCAATGGTGAATCCACTTAAAACTGCAAATGTATATTTTCTCCATGGTACTGATCTTTTGTGCTACACTTGTGTGAAATGGACATCTTGGTGAAAATTCTCCTGCATTACTCTGATGTCAGATTTTGAATCTCTTTCTGAATGGAGGTTTGAACTTCCATCAAATAATGTGAAATGAATCATAGGAGTGGCAAATGGCAAGAATGTCGTTTCAACCCTTTTTAATGTACAATATATGTCTTGGCTATTCTCTACATTTATGGGAAATGAGATAGGGAACATTCTGTTAGGAAATCCAAGCTCTATTCCGATGCCATTTTGCCTCAGGTTTATTTTGCACGTTTAAATGCTTATCTTCTAATTTGAGGGTCATGGTGAAGCCTAGAATAGTTCATTGTGCAAACTGACGACACTTGGTATCCTCTGCAATTTTGTTCCTCCTAACTTGGAAGTGGAAATTAAGGTAGTATTTTATGTTATCCACGTAAATTAGACTTTTTATTGCCTTTGAAAATCCAGCTGAAATGTACTAGTATTGGATTAGTATGTTGGGACATATGTGCCCTTCTAAAGGCATGAATTGTTCACCAAGGAAATTTCAATGCCATATTAGGCTTAGACCAAATCATTAAAGAGCATTTGGCATGTAATGTTAGTTATTTGTGTAGTTATCATGTACATCAGGTGTCTGTGCCTTCTGTGTCAGCTCACTGTATTAACATGTAATGTTTTCTCTCCTGGTGTCAATGTTGTGGGGTGGAAATAAGATAATTAGGATGAAACATATCCAAATTTGCAAAGGATGAAATATGCTATCAGGTGTGTAAGTTCTGTAATACCTCTAATGTGGGATTTCTTGATGTTCATCCACACATGAGGTTATTTTGAGTATATCCTCAATTTTTGTGTAAATCATACCTGGATATGTATGTTAAGCCTGAATTTGAAGTTTAAAATATTGTAGTGCATTTCCAATATTTAATAGACAATTAATTAATCTTCTAGTGTGTTGTATTCTTACCTTGTAAATGTAATAAAGAGATCTAAACGAAACACTCAACCTCTAGTATAAGACTCCTCTATAACTATCTTTCTTGCGTGCATCCTTTTAGTGTGGAAAACTAAAACCTTATGATAAATTTCGATGTCCCTAAACTCGATGTTACCTTCTAGCTTAAGTAAATACCATCCCTAGTTTGAGGGATATCATCAATAGTCCATACATTTCAGTGACACATCATAAACCTGAAGTTTTCAGGAATGACCTTCAAACCCATATATGATTCATTGGTGTATGTAAGAATTTAAAAAAGTCCTTAGGATCCTTGTGGAATTCCAAGAACTTACTAGGTGCATTCTTCAACCCAAAAGGCATGACTGTATAGGAAAAAATTCCCCACTCAGTGGCGAAAGTTGTCTTCCTCTGGTCCTCCTTTGCAATCCTTACCTAGTGATAGCCCAAGAATCCATCTGTGAAAGAGTAGACCTCACATCCTACCACTCCCTCTAAAATATCTTCAGTAAATGGGGTTGGGAAAGGATCAATGATACACACTACATTCAGGTCCCTGTAATCAACACAAATCCTTATCCTTCCATCCTTTTTGATGATAATTACCATTGGACTTATCCATTCTGACTCTTTAACAACTTCAATGATACCTGACGCTATCATCTTGTCTATTTCTTCCTTGACCTTCACACACAGGTTAGGATTCATTCGGTATGGCCTCTTTCAGACAGGGCATGCACCCTCCTTAAACTTAATTCTCATTTTCCCCAAGGAATGGTGAATGCCTTTTAGTTCATGATACCCACGTGAGGAATAAATCCTCAAACTCATGTAAAAGATCAATGATCTTAGAGACTTCTTTCTCCAACCAATAGTCTCTAATGATAGCCTCTTTAGGCTATTCTTCTAAGTTGATGTTAACCTTCTTTGTATTTAAAGGTTCATGATAGGTGCGTGCCCATTTATCAGAAATTTCTAACACCTTGCGCGTCCCTACAGAATGGTCAACATCCAGGTTTTCCACTTCTTATCCATCAATAACATAAACCATATTTCCTTTTTCTTTCTCTAAACACATGTGCTCAAGTTGTATCTCTTCTGTTTCTTCTTCCTCAAAGTGTGCCTTCCAGGACAGGTTCACCTAGCAAATCCATTGTAGCCTATCTTATGCCATGGCACTATCCTGAATGGTAAGGTGCTTGACAACCTACAATGCCTTATCCACCAAGGGTTTTGTACTCTGATACTTGAATGTTTGAATGAGATCAGCTGCTAACTCTTGCCAATTCCCTGTCTGGCGGCATGTCTCAAAATGAATGTACCATGTGCCCGCACAACCTTGTAGGGTGGAATACAACTTGTGAACCCATAATGAAGGTGGAAATGCTTTTGTGCTTCCCATCCAGGATGTCTCACATGCTTGGATATGGAAGGAAGTGGTCTCTTTACCATGGTAGTCTTTTATAGCCGTGGGCACGTTGCTCCTGCAAAACCTTATAGAGAGGGAAATTCTCACCTTGTGCCATTCCAAGAGGTTATCCTGATGTGTCGCCCACCAGCGTGTTATAGTTCTGAGTAGGACATAACTTAACATCCCTCTTCGTTCATTCTCCTTCTTCCACTGAGCTTCCATCTCCTGTAAAAAGACCTCAGGGAAGGCTCCTCCTGAGTACTTAGGTAGCTCCTTTCCCCCTAGGCACCGGACTGTATGCACCTTTGTCACCTTTGTCACTGATCCTCTCAAATGCCGTCTGATTAACTCATAGGTCCCATGTGCCCAATTATCACATGTTATACTGGTGGTGTCACTTAAGGACTGAGCATCCTCAAACTGGATAACTCCTTCTATGGGATGGATTACCTTTGGATCCCTGATTGAGTGCACATATATTCTATCTAGGACCTCTTCTCCCAAAGGTTCAGTATAGGGTGTTGATTTTCCATCAGCCAGGGGTATGATGACCCGTTCCTCCTCATTTTCAAAGCTTATGTATCCCTTGTTGAACCGAAGATCCGCATTGTTCTTATAGCACCATGGGTGCCCAAGTAATGCTGGGAAATTGTCTACCTTAGTGAGCACCAAGACTTCAAAGTCCCCAGTAAACTTAGCCCCTTGAATGGTGATAGTGCATCCTTTAAGACACCGATGGGAATTGCCTTCATTTTGTTCACCATATACAACACATTCAAAGATGGTTGTAATGCAGGCCTTCCCATCTGATGACATGCATCTAAGGTGAGAACATTGACCTTCATGCCTGTGTCAATGAGGATATTACTAAGGAGCCATCCATCCATGACCACATTTAACGTGATCTCCCTATCATAGTCAAGGCTATGAGGGGGAAGGTTTACATGCAAGACCTACCTCTCACACTCTTCTCCAGTGCATGGTACCTTCTCTCTCAACCATGCTCCTAGTAAGGGAATAATATTCTCTTGCCTTAGCATTTTACATACTTCCTTGACCTCATCCAGGTCATCCTTTGGCGCCTCAACCTTCCTTCTTTGCTCCTCCCTCCTGGACTGCTCCTTTAGACACTGGATTTCTCCTTGTAAAATCTGAATGATGTCCATGGTTTCTTGATATACCTCCTTTTGATGCACAGGGTCTGGGTACTTCCCATGTACCACTTCTTCCCTTGAAACTAGGTTCTTCTGCCTTGGCATTTCCTTTACGTGCGTGGCCTCTACTCTTGTTGTTACCATAATAGGTTCCAAGCCTGCATCACGTGTCACATGTGGCATCCATTGTGTGTCAGCCTTCTTAATGCTTACCATTGCAGCACCCTTGTCTTTCTGGTGCTGATGATTCATATGCTCAAACAACTCATGGCACTCCTCATACTTGTGCTTCTTCCTACGCACCATGAGCACTGCAAAAAATCTGGCACTCGCGCTTGTAGTGGTCTGTAGACCTATAATTAAAACAAGTTCCACATGGGAACTCACTTCTTCCTCCTCTGCAGTTACCATGACCACAAAATCCTCCATGAAATCCCCTTTTGCACGTGCCTCCATCTACGTGCTCCTCATAACGGAAGTCATCATTCTTAGAACTATTGGCAATGCTAGTATAGTGCACATCATAGTCAATGGCCTCATGGATCTAGTCAATAAGCTGACTATCCTTAGTATCATGGGTTGTAGAGGTGCAGATCTTATAGTAGCAAGATACATTCTTCTGAATTACACTGTAACAAGGGACATCTACTCGCATCATGGTCCCCATGACAAATCTCACAGTCTACTGCTATGGTGCATACTGTCTTCCAGGGGAAACTATCCTTGGCATGCCCCTCTACCTCACAATTTGTACACCACATTCCACTGCGAGTCTCATGAGCTGAGTTCACAGATAAATTTTCCAGCTGCTTAGCCATAGCAGTGATTTGAGCTTCCAGAAATAGGCTAACACTAGTGTCAACGCTCCTAACATAGCTTCAGCGCGCAGGGTAGCTTCCAACGCCTCGCGCGGGTCTGTGAAAGTCTTATGAGATAAAGCTCTTCTAAATGGGGTTATCAACCCTCCAACAAACCATTGAGCATGTTGTGAAGGGTGAATGTCATATGACAACTTTGACAGGAGAGTCTTAAACCACGTGTCATACTCCCGCACACTCTCTGCCATTCCCTATTGAATTTCCTTAAGGGCGCTGATGCTCTTCTGTTCAAACTCAGGGATGTGGAATTCTACTAGGAAGGCATTTTTCAATGCGGTGTAATCTACCACCATCTGATGGGGGTCATACTTCCTATACCAGCTATGCCCGCCCTTGCAACTTCGTTGCAAATTAACTGGCCTTCCATTCCGAGGTTGTGATCCCCTTTGTGCGCCATAGCAACTCACACTTGTGAACATGCTCTGCAACATCTTCAATACCCCTGTAATCTAGAAAATGTAAAGACATCTCAAAGAAGACTTGAGGAGGTGGTTGGGGCCCTTGTCCTCCTGATCCAGTTCCTTGACTTCCTCTGGTGTTTCCTCCTCCACCGGATCCACTAGATCCACTAGGTCCTATGCCTCTAGATCCACCAGTTCCACCTCCAAATCCACCAGTAGCCAGTAATGGGCCTAAAGCGGTCACACCTAGGGTCCCCAACATCCCACTAAATTGTGTGCCAACCATCTGTGAGATTGTGCCACTGCCAGATGTGTGTCCCGCGCCACTCCCCGACGCATTACCCAAGCCTTGTATATTTTCTCCTTGTCCAAAAATTCCTCTGAATACTGGAATAGTATGCATAGCCATAGAAGTGGGAAATGAAAAATTGTATCTCCTGGGTGTAGATCTGTCACTTCCACTGATACCAACTGGGTCAACGATACTCCTTCCTTGATCTAGAAAACCAAGTGCCAGGGTTTGGTCACTAGGTGGGTTTAGATACGTGCCAATGACTCTTCTCTCTCCACGTGATGAACTCTCATCAGAAGCCGAAGGGGTCTCTCTTACACGCTTTCCAAGATGGGGTAGCATAGACTGCTCAGGTTCCACGTCCTCTACGTGAACCTCAAATCCTTCCTGCAATGTCTTCCTCCATATATCCATCACACTTGCAACCTCACATTGTCTAGCAATCTCCCTTTCACGTGCTTCACTATACTTGAATCGTCTCTCCTCCCTTTCTTTCTCATTGCATAATGTCTGCCATCTTCCTCCACCTTAGCTTCCTCACCCTAGCACTCAGGAAGGTTTTAGATCTGAGCCATCGGAAATGCCTCTAAACCCATGGTCACAATCAAGATCTTCATTGCCAAAGGGATAACATGTAGAAATGATCCTCTGGGCTCCTGCAAAAACTCAAACTCAGCAACCTCTAGACAAGAATATGGAAATAGCATATTCTAGGGTGTAGCTAGCCTAGTACTCCTTTCCACCAATGATCCACAACATGAGTCCATGTCAGATCTACATCTTGTAGCCTCTGGTACTCTTCTTGGGTCCATGTGTGTGATCTATAATACCAGCTTGATCTAGATGCATATGCTGAGAGCCATTCATACAGCTCTACTGGGAAGCAATAGAAAAAAGTTTCATACAAATCATGGTAGAGGTTCTCTTCTACCCATCTACGTGCATCAAACTTAGGTCCTAGTGCTGAATCTCTGAGAAAATTCATCCTCTGTGCTCTTAAACCATGATTCAACACTTTCCAAGGTTAAACACTTTTTCATCACTCATTGCATAGATCATGATGTATGTTATTTCCCACTACAACTTTGAAAAGAGGTCCCAGAAATGGAACCAAGATGTAGTCATTTTTACACCCACCAAAGAATAAGGGAATCCCATGCACATTGGCCTATCACCCAGCAGGAGCTGGGCGCTCACCTGAGGCACACGTGGGTGCTGAGTCTCTCTTTTATGTGAGTTGAGTGGGGAAAACATCATCTATGATCCAAACTTTAAAGAAAGTGAGTGGGAATGAGACATGCAAACATCATAGAGCTCAGAACGGCTCTAGACCATTGCAGTCATTACAGACATAGATACTTTAACAGACTTAAAGAACTGAATCAAAATAGAAAGGAAAATGCATAGGGATTCATATTCATCTTATAAACATACATGAAACAAAACTATGAAGATATATGGATGGACTAGAATCATTAATGATCATATTCAAATAAGTTGGTAACCTCATTACATCCATTAGATTCATTACAAAACATCACAGTATGGCAGACCGAAGTCATACATCATAGCTGGATCTACATTCCTTAGCTCTCAAAAAGAAATTTTATAACCCCAAGCCCTTAATACATCCATCTCCTATAGTTTATCTACCCAACCCAACAAAATCCTTCCATCCATTTCTGTAGAGCTCCGCTCTCATTTAATCTATATTCTTAACTAACTCTATCAACACCCACACACACACACCTTTTCCTTCTGCAGGAACTTGTATTTATAGGCACCCTGAAGTGCCAACTCATCCTTCTGCGGCCTTAGATCCGGCGCCAAGTGTCTGAATGTGGTCCTCCATGGGTGCATGCTCCTCTAGGCCTGAGCTCTCCACTCTTTGCCATGATGTCCTTCTAGAAGCCTCCATCGTGGGGCATATTCCTTCCTAGGCCAGCTTATCACCAAGTTGGCACCTTATCCACTCCGCATGTCGCAGTCAGGTCAAACTTTTCTCATGGTCTGCCTGAAACGCCAAATACGGCTAAGTCCTCAAGACCTTGTTATGTCGACGCGTAACACAAGTTCTTCTAAAACCCTCCTAGAACCCTTCCTTGAGCTCCTTCTTCTTGCGCGCCCACCCTTCAACTTAGGCCTTGCGCGCCCATGCATCTTTGTGTACTTAGTCAATATGTTAGGGGCCCAACATATTATAATTGTGGTGTACTGGATTTAATTGCATTCATTATCATTATCAAACCAAAGCACACAAAAATATTTATCAATTGAATTCTTGTCTATTTAAGATTATATGGGATTTGTTTTTTAATTGAAATTTGTAACTCTGGACATGGATGATTTTTTCAATAGGATCTTTAAATATTATTCACCAAAATTATATTAATGTAATTGTTGAACATGGAAATTGTTACTGCAAACTTATAGATTTTCTCATTTTAAAATATTTGTTGCCTTTATTAACATTTTTTAAGGTAAAGATAGGGACGTTTAGAGGATGGTAATACTATGAAATAAAATGTGCAAAAATGATAAGAGGTGTATACTGAAGGAGAACCCCGATGTGTGTCCCTACATGGCCCTATCATTGAACACTCACCAAGACATGGTAGAAATGGGACATGGGCTTCAAAGTGCAACAAGGTGGTTTGGAAATCATTGCACATCGTGAACATTCTAGTTTGCGGGTCCTGCTCAATCATTTTCCCTCCACTTTGTCGAATCAATCATACTCGTTTCCCCCAAAATTTCAAATGTGTTATATATTAAGTATTCTTGAATCCTATTAGTAGATGTAACTAGTTTTAAGGACTCCAAATGTACAGCTGACAATAACAATACGAGGATCATTTAGAGCATCTCCTAAAGCAACATAAAATGGAAAAGAACAAAACCAATTGGCAAGTGTTATACCTACCTACATACAACCCCACAAGATAAAACAAAACAATGACATTTATCCAGCATTGTGTGAATATATTTGTTTTAGAAAACATTCACCTATTAATTTTGTAGGACTTTGAATTATGATCATTCAGAATATTACATTTGCATGCAAATTCTATTCAATATTTTTTTCTTTCGGGCATTTTTTTTAAGTTTAATTTTTTATTTATCTATACACAACAACACTTGTTTTAATCTTTAACTTTAAAAAAATTTCTTAATATTTTCATTGTGCTTAACCTCTTTTGAATAACCCATGTTTTTTTGTTGCAGATTAGGGAAGTAAAATGTGGTCATTGATCGTAGGCCATCCTTTTAAGTATAAATATATTTTCACAATCCAACCCATAAAATTAGGTCTAAACCTAGCAATTTCTTATGGTTCCTCATCATATTTCATTCCCCCAGTGATCAATAAGCCAAAAGTTATTCTCCCCACAAAATACACCACCATTCATAACACGACCCATAAAAACCACCGTAGAGTATGCATGGGTGGGACCCGTGCATCAGCGATCACATTGTAGGTTTCTTATTTTTCGAATAAACCTGATTGAAATCAGATAGTGACATGTGGCAGGAAATAGGTGGGTTAGTAGGGAACCCGCGTATGTAAATATCAAGTCACATGTTCAATACTTGTTGGGCGTCTGTGCTCGCTGTTGAAAACCACAAACCAAATTCGCAAAAAAAAAACTAAATGTTGAGTGTCGTGCCACGTGGCATCGGATGACATGATGATGCACTACATGGTCGGTTTTATGTATGCAGTGCATTATGTGGGGACACTAACCCTCACTGATGAGTAAGGAGGCTCACTCAAAACGTTAGATAAAAGTTTTGACGCAAGTTATCTAGAAGAGCTTAGGAAAATGTTTTTGTTGTATGTGCCCTCTTCAACAAATTTGTTATTACTCCACAAATGAAATCTTCCATGTTTATATGCTATCATAATTAGTTTATCTTGTTGTGAAAACAATTACTTAGAGTACATTCACATATAATGATGCTTTAAGTTGCAAAATTCTATCAATCAAATGCTAATTTTAATATTAATATATAGTATACCTTTCTTTTCAAAAAAAAATCAAATTGTTTCGAAACATATTCAGTATTTTGCATTCAAACAAAAACATATTGTAAGTACAACATAAAACAAGTTTATAGTAGCTAATACATCTTCAAAATCAATACAATTTGTGTCCTCCAATCACTACAATTCAATTCCAAATAAGGCGAGTGGAGTTCACCTTGCCCAATTTGTTTTGACAGAGAAAACAACACTGTTGAAAGAGGTTGTTGGGGCACTAATCAGTAGAATGCTTACATTCATAAGGATTTTAGCTTAGTCGTTCAATGCTTACATGCATAAGGATTTTAGCTTAGTCCCCTTGTAAATTATATTAATCTTCAACAACATTAAACTAAATAAGTAACTCGTTGATACGTGACTTTTGTTTGTTGTATGTTATTATATCTTGCTTTGAATATTACATTTAATTCACCAATTAATTATAAGTTTTTTTTCAAAATATCCGATAGAATAGCCAATCAATTTACGTCTATGTTGCACTTTTACCAAAGATTAACCCATAAAATTATGCCTAAACTTTATGATTCGTTGGAATACTATAGAAAATTTTAGAGGTCTATTCTGAAAATTATCCTTGTTTTAGATACACCAATCAATCAATTTTCGAAAAATGATTCACCGAATATTCCCGTAAAATGTACATAATTTTGTTGAATTCACCAAAATATACATGTTTTGGGTGCAAATTTCATGTTTATGTAGAATTCGCCTACCATGCAAGTGTTTCCCAATTTTCATTTTAAAAATATTTGCCTACACTATTATACTTCTAAAATATTCCCATTCCCTTAAATATATTGTGATTCGAAAGTCTTTTTCATCTTTACTTTAGTATGTATGCACACATGTGCATGCGTGTGTACATGCACATTAAAGCATAACATTATGTACATGCCTAATTTTGATACAAGGCCAAGTAATTGCTCTGGTACTAGTGTATTTATGTGTGTATTAATTAGTAGTCCAAATGAGGCTTTATTGGCATGTGTTTCTTGTGTTCAACTGTATATGTGTTTCCTTTGAGTTGTGTACAACTTTTGACACTTTCTACTTTGCATTGTCTCTTACGACTCCATATTTTGCTTGTCGAATCTCAATTTGATCCTGTCTACTTCCATTTCACCATATTTCTCTCTTCCCCTTGGTTATTTGCAAAAGCTTTCTTTTTATTTACCTCAACTCAAAAACTACAAAACAACTATTAATTTTCCCATACATGACCACTAATGCTCTAAGAAATCCAGAAGCGTTATATCCCTCTGTTATGGTCTTTTTACCAATTTTGTAGAGTTATCCCAAAAATGCAACCTATGTTTCTAAAATTCAGAACATTTATGGTTGTTTCCTTTTCGGGCTCTGTAGACCTTAAGACTTGGGTTCCTCGATTTGTGTGTCTTTTTCGGTTTATCCCACTTCTTGTGTGTTGTCTTGCATGCCAACAAGTTCCTTATTTGAATTTAAAAGTACATAAATACAAAGGTTTAAGAGAAAAAATTGTTACAAGCATGATATTGACATTATAAGAGTGAAATCTATTCTATTTTTAAAGCATCCCCACACCAAAAGTTGAATGCGGGCATTTAGAGTTCCATGCTAGGCTATACCATGTGTTGCATGCATTGAAAGGATAAGGGTTGAGAAATTTACTTACATTGGTTTGACTATTGACTTGCGTTGAGAGTTGATTGCAATTTTACCAATTCATTAAGGCCCTGATAATAATGGAAGGGTAACATGGGCTCCTATTGATATCCTCCATTTTTATGAGTTTCACAATAAGAGTTTTAGAGAAGGACATTGAATTCATGTTGGTTCATGACTAAACGAGAGAAACTTAGCGAGATATCTGCATATTAAGGTACAAAGGTCGCATTGGCATCATCCAATTCATCTTTACATTCACAAACATAAACTCAAAGTTTCCCAAAAACATAAGCTTTTTTTCATCGTCATGACTTGCAATTTAACAATGTTAGAGAACATAGTTTTATGGTCCAATTTGTCTAATTTTTTGATTGCCTTGCCCTCTAGAACCATTTTATACTTATACTAATTTTCATAAATATTTTATCGTTGTACATTTTTCTACATTCAAAATTACTCCTTTTTTACATATCAATAATGTGTATCTATTAAAATTTGAATTGCCGTTCGTTAATGGAAAATCACCCCTGCCATGTGGTGGAGAGATGAAGTCCACCAAACTCGTATGTTTTTCATTGTTCTTTTCGGAAGTTTGGCTCCAATACAGTTCTACAATTACTTGACACTATTTAAATTTGACGATCAAATTTACCCGTGAAACAAATCTTCACTGACATAGCTTTTTAAAAATTGTCCCTCAAATTATGGACAGCAACTACTTATATTGTATAAAATTAATACTGGAAACTTTCTGTTATTTATATATATTTGTAAATATTAATATATAATATATACAAAGATTGACAGTTATATTTGAAACGTACGCAGAATTTTACGACTCCAAATTTTACGTAAATATTTTACCACTTAAATCTCAACAAAAGACAAAACCCAAAAAACAAAAAACGAAAACCTATACAATGCTGTAACCAGGATGCCATTCAATGCTTCAATAAACCTATACACTGTCAGGAAGCATACAGATACATTTTGTTTTTTACAACAGCAGAGACCATAGATGAATATCATGCGAGCAAACAAACATCCAAAACTCACCTCAAAAGAATTTAACCATCGAACACCTGCAAAGCTTTAGTAAACAACAGAAGCATTCCAAAATTATTACAATGTAAGGAATATGGCTTGAAACTACAGTTACTGACCTGCTGGTCATGGAGTTGCAGTCCCACCATATCTCATATCTCATAATGCAGAATTTATGCTAATGTTATACAGGACTACTTGACACGGAGCACTCTGCAAATACCTGGATAAGTTTCCTTACAACAAATGGAGATCTTGAATGGAAGAACAGTAGCAAAAACCTAACACTGGTGTGAAGCATGTTCTTCCACTTTTTACAAATTCTAAATCTTGAATCTTGTGTTGCAACGAGAAAGAGCAAGAATGTGCAGGTCCTTCACTACTTGGAAATTCAAAAAATTGATCTCGGTATAACCTATAGTACCTACACAATATACTAGAAGACAGTCCCCATTGAAAAAAATACAATAAAGTGAATTATATTTATAAATTACATTGTGGGTGTGGCTCTTCCACCAAAGAGATGACAGATTTGAGTTGTTACAAACAAGAAGAACATATGTTTTTCATTTATCGGGGCTACCTATGCTTTTGCAGCCCTGCAAAGATGTATTACAACGAAGTGCAAGAGAGAAGTCGCTAATTAAGCCTGGTGTGCCCCAATCTCCGGAGGCCCTCTAATGATAAACGATGGAATTTCCAGATTCCGAGGCTTCCAGAAACAGGCTTCAGGTACAAGTTTTACAGAAGCTCTCAGCGGCTCTGATTTGCATCGTGGCAAAACAAAACACGTTTCGCAAGGACCCACATTTTGGTCTTTCATTCTACTCATGGAATGGTTAGAAGCTTCTTCCACATTACACACCTCCCTGCTCTGCTCATTTTCTTTATCATCATCACTATCTTTATCACCATCAGCATCCATCTTAACCACATGAACAGGTCTCCTGGCATTCACAAAGTCTTCCCTTGATACCCAGGTTTCCTTTGAGATCTCCATAGAAAGCTTTGGCTCACTCATCATCAGTAAGAGCGCATTGGGGATTGTTTGTGCAATACCTGTTTCTGTATCTAACTCTGTATCACACCTCGCCTCTGCTTCTAGTTCTGCTTGTGGCCCTGTTTCTGATACTTCTTCTAAGACTGCATTGGCTACGGCCATGACAGCTTGTATTTCTTTTTCGATGTCTTCTTCTTCTTCCGCGCATATATTAACTTCGAGGGCTTCCGGGGAATAAATGGGTTGTTCCTCTGCCTCCTCAAAATCGGTTTTGTACACTTCGCCTTCATCTTCATCTTCATCTTCATCTTCATCCCTATCTTCGTATTCATATTCATCTTCGTATTCATCTTCATCTCCACTGTGACGGATGGTGCAAGACATTCTCATCGGCTCAGATTTACACCCCCTCTCATTATCCAAAGGAGACATCCTGAGAGGATCAGATCTGCACCTCATGAGAAGAAGTGCATTCTTCGGAGGACAAACAGACACAATCTCTTCATCCTCATCTTCACTTATACTCAGTCTGCTGAGTTCTTTGATAGTAGACCTACTCACTTCTTTTATACTCGGCCTACTCACCTCTTTTATACTGGGTCTACTGCAAATGCTTGCAATTTCTTCTTCTTCTTCTTCTATTGTCGGTTTCGATTCTTGCGCCGCTGTTTTTTTCTCATCCCCGTCCTGCAACACCATGAACCACTTGGCAAACACGGCACCGCAAGTAGTAGTCGTTTTTGTTATCTTTGGAAGAGGGAGTATTAGAAGAAGCGGCAGCAGTGGAAGCGGCAGTGGCAGTAGCAGTAGCAGAGGCCCCAGAACAGGGCACAAAACAGTTAAACTCTGAACCGAAGCTTCTGAGAGCTTCACAGATGTTGAAAGAAACCTCCTTCCCGAAACCAAAGAGATGGACCCATTTCTGATGTGATCTGTGCGGCATGCAATCTTCTCTCTGAGGAGATTTGAGCACATTATGAAGACTCTTGTTCTGCTTTGACTTCACTCGCACTTGCCCTATGCAGGTGACTTTGGGGGAGGATGGCTCCTGAGTCTCAAAGCTGCCATGTTTCTTCCTTCCTGTTAGGTTGTAAGGCAGGTTAGGAAACATGGGACTTGATTGGCCTTTGCTTCTCCCCTCTTCTGCTGGATGAACAGGAAGATGGGTCCCTGAAATTCTCACTTCTGCTGGGGCTAGCAATAATAGATTTGCTTCCTCCTCCTAATCTCACAGACGTCTGCCTCGATGTGAAGCACACAAACAGCTCACTCCCTGCACGGTGGTAACCTTTGTGCTCTCCTTCCATCTTTCATATAGGTAAAACAATGGTGCTCTCATTGTTGAAGAGGGTGTCAATAGGGTTTGAGCGAATATATGGGCAGTAGCAGACTTGTCCACAACTCCAGACAAGTTTTAATTTGTTAATTAAGGGAAAACCAATGTGATCGCAGCAACAGTTGCACTTGTCAGTCAAGATATTAATATATCAACTCCAACTCGGGTTAAGCTATTCATATAATACTTATGAGAGTGCAGGGTGCAGCAGAGTATGCAGAGTAAAAGAGAATCGAGAATGCACCCCATGCAATACTTACCTGGGCATCGAGGCGCTTAAATTAATAAAAAGTCACATGGGGTGTATCAGTATGAGAAGAGTCCAAACGAGAATGCAGTGTCCAGGCCAAGTAAGTACTCGGTAAATAAATGGTCACAGTGTTGTCGCTCTTGAGTATCTACGTCTACATTTACACTTCTCGAAATCCTCCCTAAAACAACGACTACTTTTAAGTAACTGGTGTTTTCCTTGTCAAACACTCAAATGTTCGACTCGAGACAAATTAGGATGGTCCTCCCTTCCATAAGGGCAGTGGGCAATGGCCTTGAGCGAAGGAAAAACATTCCAAGTACCTGGGCTGGGTAGGTAGGTAGGTATGCTCTCCTTTCTCATCTCAAAGTTTTTGATATTTGCAGGACACTCCAACACAATGGGAGATGTATTCTAACTGAATTCCATGTAAAGTTTAAGGTTTATGGGGTACTTATATTTTTATGAAGCTAATCTAATCCGGTGGGTGCATTCTTAAAACATGGTCTCGTGGAGTGGTTTCAGTCTTTCTTCTTTTTTTTAAATTTGGTAGTAGAAGGTTCCATGATTCTTTTTGAAGCTAGTTACATGAAACAATAGAATATAGATATAATAAAGAGGAGTTCCACTTATTTTGCCTCCTGAAATTAAGAGGTAGGTATAAAAAATAGGAGCTCCATTTATTTTGCCTCCTAAACTTAAGGGGTCGCTAGAGAGGGAGATTGAGAGTTCCCTGTATAGTTTACATTGATGTTTGTCCTTGTGGACCAATAATTTTAGAGGGGGACTTATTATTGCATTCCCACCAATAATTTTTAATGATTTTAGAGGGGAATATGTTTTTTATTTACATATAAATCACCATAAAATTGCAATGAGATCTATTACTGAGGAAAGTAATAAAAAACATGAGACCTTAAAAATTGCTAAAATATTCCTAAATTTTTTCAGTAACACCCACTAAGCTATTTATGGAGCCCCACCCCCTCTTCCCACCCCCCTGGACCCCCTCTCCATGGGACCATAGCCTAAAAAACTAAGGGAGTGGCTCCATCGATGGGCGATGTTTAATTTTATACAAGTTAGCAGAGAGTGATCTCATGTTCTTCCAAACTTTCTCTCTGAAATTTGCAAGTGAATAATTTTGAGGGAAACAAATTTTGAGGGAAGATTTTAACCAATGACAGAATGCACATGTGGCCATAAAAATTGGATTGCAACAACATTTAGCTCACCACCTCTCTTAATTGCTAGAAATGGCCTTCCTTTGTAACCGCTACTTACTACTACTCCATTTTTTTTGGAAAAAGATTGTATTTTTTGGAGTTTATTAAAATATGTTGTTGCACAGGGCCCCTTACTCCTTAATAATCGTTACAGTTGCCCCTACATACAACCACTGCCTAACTGATATAACATCATTCTTGTTAAACTTCGATTATCTTATAATATCTTGATACACAGATTATGGATCCACTGTCAACAATTAATGTTTGTGTAAAGGATTGTAAATCCATGGTTAACAAGTGTTAAAGAGTGACTTACACACACCTAATATTCGTATGAGATATGTATTATTTGTAAAATTATTGTATTCTAGGGTAGTTGTCAATTTTCCCTTCCATTGTATGTTAGATTATGTGTTAACATGGTTCTAATTTGAATTCAGTAACTCTATAATATAAATGTGCATGAATACATTTAGGACATCAAACAATACACAAAATCCAGAGAGAGACTCTTGTTTGGCAAGTGTCAAAAACAATTAATTTGGTCATTATTAGGAAAGTGTCAACAACAACCAAATCAAGCAGTTAAAGCACAAGAAAATTTCAAGCTTCCATTTCTTACACAAAAAGTCATATAGAGTAGAGATTCCATTACACTAGATTGCCATGTATAAAGCATTGCACTATACTTAGTGCGTTGATTTCAATATTATAAATTATTGAGGGGCCTAGATAAATATCAAGGAAGTTCTGCTCTTCTCTAGTGCAACACAAGCTCCAAACAAATATTCTTCTTCACTCATTATACATATTCTAGCTTCCCTATCTAGAGTATTGGAGGAAAGATAATCAATTTCTGGGATATTGACATTAGGAATTCTCCGAAATATGAGCAAGGTTTTCAGAGCCCCATGGACATGATGAATAGATTCATCAAATCATATTTTTCGTGTATGAAAGTCGACAAATACTCCACTTGATTTTGGACTGAAGATCGTGAAAAAACAGTCTCGGGAGAGTGCGTTGATGGTCACGAGAGAGTTACTTAAGAGTTTTGGAGAGGTGCTCAAATTGTTGTGAGCTTTCCGGGTTCTCACTATCTGGTCCTTAAAACCCCAATTCTGTTGTCAGTTCCTAATGATTGTTTCAAGTACTTTTGCAAAATCATTTACTATCTTATTAAACCACATTTTGTCAAATCTGTAACAATGTAAAAACAATTTAGAAAGTCATGAGTCTATTATTTTAGGTTGAATTAGATTTAGGTGCATCCAGTTAATAGCTAGATGTACTTGCATGTATTAATGGTAAAACCACTTTCCAATAAAACATTTAGGTGAAAACTCGCACTCATCTTGCATGCTTTGTATCCTTCGAGGCGTAGATCTTGCTTACATTTATGATAGATCTGAATGTATTTTAGAACTTGTTCCATATTTTATTTGTTGAAATATATTAGCCCTAGCCTCTGGGTGTGTTACATTCAAGAGCCCTAGTGTGCTTGTAATAGACTCAACCTTTAGAAGTGCATTTTCACGATGTCGCAAAAATTCTGCCATGAATGTCCATGTGTTTTCATAATAATGTTGAAGATAGTGCTTATGATAGTGAGGATAACATTGATAATAGGCTAGATGAATATATATATACACACCCCAATAGAACCAAATAAACGTATCAAATGACATGACTTGTTTTTGGTGTTGGTTCCCTTTGTATAAGCCTTCATGAATATGGAAAGCCAAAATTTGTATATGCGAGAAACAATTAGTAAGGGAAAAAGTGCTCGCACTCACACAAAGCTAAGACAAATCAATATGGATTTGGACTTGGAATATGCAAAACCACCATGTTGACTCCTTTGTAGAAACTACGAGGAAAAACCATAACACAAACTATAGGGGATAATGTGGATTTAGCATGCATGTTGTCATGTGGAGAGAAATGGTTTTTTCTTTAGTGTCACTAATGTTAACAATAATGTGAATGCTAGAGCCTCTACAAGATATGATGATTGGAATGAAAGTGGAAAAAATCGTGATTATGTGGCCAAATTAAGATAGAAAACATTAGGGTATGACAACATTGGTAGTATTAAGAAATATGTTATGGATAATCTTATTGCCCGTATATCTAGAATCGTAAATGCTTTCAAAGAAGGTGATTGTCAAACTATCCCTTGTCATGCGAGGTCACTTCAGAAGTTCCTTTCAACGATCTGCTCATGTTTCTACCCCTTCTAGCTATCCTTTCCTCCCAAAAACCTATATTGTCAAATGTTCAAAATGCTTCTATTACTTATCGTCCTCAAATTCTAACTCTCTAACTTTTGAAATATCTTAGTGTCTTCTCAAGATTTTTGTAACTCTCTATAACTCATCTAGTCCAACCATATATTGCTTGTCAACTTACTCCTCATGTTGGTAATCCCTCTTTGATTCCTTTGATTCCTATTTCTTCTACTAATTATCCTCATATTCCTATGCAAAATTTTGAAATGGCCACTATGATGCACCCATTGTGTTATTTGAAACATGTTAGTATGCTCTCAAAGGTCTCAAAATTAAAGTGGTATGGTTACATCTCAAGATATATTTTAAAATTGTTTTAGGTGAGATCATAGGTCATAGAAGTTATATGACATATGATATATTTTGTCATAGATTCCGTCATTATCATATGAATTATTGATGTCATAGGAGTTACATTCCATTTTGGGAATTGTAACTCCTCTTTTCCCTCTTGGAGGGAATGATGGTCCAAGCATGGGAGTTACACAACACTCCCATATGTACCCTCTTTTTTATCTATGAGAATGAGTAGACCTATTTTTTCCATGCATGATTTTCCTATTTGTTTGATTTTACTTGATGATTACTTATGAGCTTTCATCATCACCGTTGGAGTGTAACCTTATTGATGTGCATGGGATTCTATTTTGATCCTTATAGAATAATCTCACATGGTATCAGAGCTACGATTCAGTAAATGTGCACTCATTCATTTTGGTTGCTAATTACTTCCAGTTTTGGATTTCATTGCTTCTCATGCAAGTTTTTATATCATCTTGGAATCTTCTAATCTGGTTTAAGCAATTTTATTTTTGGAGTTTGTGTTGTTTTGGGTTTTGTGCATGTGCATTTTTCAGGTGTTTTCCAGTTGATCTTAGCTAGTTGCAACTATCTTTGGCAAAAAGCGTGTTTGGAGGTATTTTCCTATGGTCGCTGGTTATTTGATTTTTTCATTAAAATTTTTATTTTTTGTTAAAAATATTTGTTTCTAGATCCTTTCACCTCCTGCTCTGCTCTGCTCTACCCTACCCTCCACCTCTCCTCTCTCCACTTTGCGAGCACTTTTTTCTTAGTAATTTGTGTCATCTCGGGCTCATTTTCTTGGCGAGTTTAGTTTTTCATGTTATATTTTGAGCTCGGCCCTGTTAAAATCTTCCTAACTTGGTCTATGTGCTTTTCTTTCCCCTGCATGCCTTGAATTTCTTCACTTTTATCTTGGACCCCTAAGCATCTATGTTGGGTTTTACCCTTACTCATTTTTGTGTTCTTGGTTGTTTGATTATTTACCCACTCGGTATGTGCCTTGTGTCCCATCCCTCGACATGTGTTAGTGCTCCGTTGAGATCATGCCTCATCTTCCCCTAGCTCTGACTAGAGGACTCACCTCCCATGGTTGTTATAAACCTGTGTGCATTACCGTTGTCTGTCAGGCTAGCGGCCGCTAGGCCCTAATCTTCTACTCATGTTTTCTTTCTGACATTGCCCACCTTTAGGGTAACAATGCTAGCATGGATCTTTTTAGGATTAATATGGAACCTGATTAATCTTCAGGATGGAGCCCTACCCATCTCTTAACCCTATGACCCAACTTTTCTCTCCAATTTTTGGCCAATTTGTTTCAAACCCAGTTAGTTAAACATTTAATTCAAGTCTTGGGAGTTTGAATTTTTTTAAATTTCCTTCCTTTTTTGGGAAATTTATTTTTAAGTATGTCATTAAGGTTAAGTAAGAGGTATCCTAGTTTTTTTGATAAATTAAAATTCTTGTTTTAATAATTAAATTAATTGGGAAAATATTTACAAACTAAGGTTACAATACATTTTTTTGTCACTAATCTTTGTGGAGCTGTGTAAGCATCTTTTTGGGCCCACTTTTAGCTTTCTGGAGTGGTTTTTCTTACATCTGGTGGAGGCTTTTAGAATAATTTATGAGTCATTTTTACATTGTATCAGTTCTCTTTTTTGCTTGCGGGTTAGTGAGCATGTTCGCCATAGCCTTGTGTCAAAGTAGTTTCTCTTATGTGATGTGAGACACTATTTCTTACACATGATCTTTTTCTCTCCCTTTCTCTTATTTTTGTATCTTTTTGTGCTTAGTTTGTGGTGTTGAACTATCACAATTTAATGGAAACTTAATTGTGGCCCTCTATACACTTGCACATTTTTACACCAATTGCAAGGTGAGTGGCCAACTATTTCATGATACACATTCACATCTGATTGTAATTTACACACTAAACTATAAAGTGCTACAAATAAGGGGTGAAAAATATTGTTCTAGGGTAATGTAATCACATGCATATGCATTTTTGGATGAGTTTGAACGTATTGTATCCTTAAGTGTATTCTTACACCCTTATTTTCTTGCATTCTAGAAACTGTTTTTGGATGATACCGATGTCCATTTGAGCATGTTTATACTTGTGACACTTATATGCATTAATTTATCTTATTTATGGATGCACAATGGAGGATGATTCTTTCCAGACTTTTGCTTCATAGGAACAAATCTGCATTACAACCTCCACCACTTCTGCTTGGTAGGGAAAAATGCATCATGGCATTCAAGCATGGAAAATTTACTCATTCACAAGATCTTTATGCATACTTGTATGGACAAGTACCTTCCCCAGTGATTCATCTTAAATATTAGCTAAATGACATGGTTCTTAGTCATTTGTTGATGCACATTTCCATGCCTATCCACCATCATGTGGCACACACAGAGTGTCCTCACATAGTTTGGAGCATTCTTCAAGTCCTTATTTGAAGACCCTTTAGGGATTTTCCATTGGTACTTCTTCTTCCAATACAATTTTTTCCTCACCTTACTTCATGTGATGATAGTTAAAATGACATAGATTTTACTTATTCATATATTTTGATGATAAGGTTTGTTCTTCTAATTATCATGATGAGAGTATTGATGAGGATACATCTCCTCCCTCTCTTGGTCACCCTTCAGATAATGTTGAACCTCCTCTTTATTTATCAGACACTAGGAAGACATGTTCCCAACCTCATACCTCTCATTGCACTTTCCTCCATTCCACAACCAGTGTACGAGGCACCCTTTACTCCTCTCCTATTTATTTTTTTGATGATTCATACCTGTCAGACATTTCTCTTTTGTTTTTGAGAATTTTTTTTGGGATGAGTTTTACCAGACCTTAGATGTCTTTTCACATAGCCTTTAATGCTACACCTGGAGTTTCTCTTTATGATTTTTCACACATTGTCACTACGAAGGAGTCCTTCATCTCCTTTGTTGGGATTTCCACTTCTGGGATATCTATCACTTCTACTATTTCGGAGATCATCCTTAATACACCTCTTCTTATAGATCCTCTTTCTATTGTTTTGGAGGTTGTTGTGCCTTCACTTCATATGGACATTCTTTCAGTGAATGATTCATATCCATAATCTAAAAATTCTACTTTCATTGACATTACATTTAGTTCCTGAGAACCTATTTTCCAAAATTATGTCACATTTCACTCGTGGAACAGACTCAAAGTTCTTCATACTATTGAATTTGGTTTCCTTCGTGGAGTGGATAGACTTTCAATACACCATTTTTACTCTTCCAAAGGGAAGAAACATTGTGTCGATGTAGATGGATCTTCTTCATTCTACATGAGGAAGACCACATCATTGACATTCTTCTTGGGGACTTCATAAAGTTGCATAATTCTGATCAAGTTGTAGACTATTTTAACCAAGCCCTTCATTGAAGCCAAGTTCCTTCACTTGTGCTATCTTCTTGGGGTGAGGTCTTCTACAACCAACTATCTTCTTCAGGCTTTCTATTCCTCTTCTCCTCTTCTTCTTTTTCAGAAAGATATCATTTATACATGGGTACCTTATCAAACCTTTAGTTTTCGGGACCCATTTGATGCATTTTTCTTAGTTTTCTAGGGGAGTTCTCTTTCTTTTCTTACTTACCATGATATTTACCTCAGCTTCAATGGAGGGGGTTGTTGGTGTGTGTGAATTTCCTCGTGTTCACTTAGGATCTTTTCCACCTCACATGGTGAGTCATCTCACTTCTATGAGATCATAGGTCACAGGAGTTATATGACATATGAAAGTTTCTTCCATATAATCTCTCATTTTCATATGCATGATTTTTGTCATTGGAGTAACATTCTATTTTGGGAAGTATAACTCCTCTTTTCCCTCTTGGAGGAAATGATGGTCTAAGCACGGGAGTTCCAAAACAATCCCATATGCACCCTCCTTTTTTGATATATGAGAATGAGTAGACCTATTTTTTCCATGCATGAATTCTAGTTTTTTTATTTTAATTGTTGATTCTTGGATCTTTCTCGTCACTGTTGGAGTGCAACCTTTTCGATTTTAGTCAATAAATCATGCACTTGCTATTATAATATACCGCCAAGTATGTTGTTATATATATGGATCTTACATAAGAAAAATTACTCACTAATGGCCCATCCCCTAGTCTTTTCGTCAGTTAGTCGGTTGTTTTCTTCATTTGTCTTGCATGATCATCAGTTGTTTATACAATTATGGTTGTTTCGCAGGGAGTCTCAAGTGTCATTATTTGGTCATTTATCGTCTCTAGTCTTTTACTAGGGCACCTAGGGTAGAATTGGGGTGCCCATGGGCACCTCAACACTTGCATCTAATTTAGAGTCTCGAGATCGATCTTTGTAATTTTGTCTCTCATTCCCCTAGGCACCAGTCGGCATGTCGGCTCATTAGTGTCAAAATTTGAGCAAGATATCCCTATATAAACACAGCATATTATCTTATGGGTGGGTTATCTACCACCAAGTGTTAGCTATGTACTAAGGCAAGGGACTGCATTTGGGAATCTTCTACATCTGGATCACATAAACATAGGGGGAAAGGGTTGTATTATTTCCATTCCATCAACCACTTGCATTTTACATCTAGTTATTGCCCCCTACTACCGCATCATTGGTGCTAGGGAACCCTAAGCACAAAATTGCACACACACACACAGAGCTACATTGGGTCTAAAATGTAGTGTATCGCTAAGTCATAAGGTTCGTTAGTTATGGAATGTTGAGAACATTCCTAACCCTATCCATTTTGAATTTTTCTTTTTTTAGGAATTGATGCTCTATGGATGAGGGTTTTGTACAGTTTTAGATCTTCATTATAACATTTCCAATGACCATAGTAAATATCTATTGGGTGACCTACCCATGTAACCGGAGTGAAGACTAATAGAAAAGGATATTACAACCATGTCATAGATTCAGGTTTTCTAAAGCTTTCTTGCAGTCTACAACCGCCTAGATTAGTAAACCTAGGGCACCCCACGGCACCCCAGTACTCTCCTGGGCTATCTATCCAGCATATACAAGTATTCTAGGTCTCTGTCCCTTTCTCGAAGCCACTCAATTACAATCTTGCCCAGTCTACTTCGGTAAAGTCTCAGTAAACATCGAGGTATTTTAAATACAGCTAAGTATCTTTTTCTCCTCTTACTTCCACTAGGGTTTCAATATATTAAAATATTAAAGCAAGCTTATTTTGGTTCATCATTTCAATATAGCATTTAATATTCTATTTATACTTAACTATAATAGCATCATATTTTAGGCATAATCTCTAAATTTAGATTAATCCTTCTTCCTTCTCTCCCATTTCTAATTCTTCATTGAAGGCATAATCCTAGTGGTATTTTTTCCTGGATCTAGTTTTGTGACCTAATCTAAGGGTAGGGGCCATTTTAAAAGTCCATTTAACTTAGAAAAAAGGAACTTATTTTCTCATTTCCTAGGGAGATGACACCACCTCAAAAAAGTGACAACAATAGATCACCTCAGAGTCATATGGGGGTTTGAGCATGTCTCTTCACTTGCACATAGTGCAAGGGTGTGGAGGATACAATGGCTTCTGCGTTCCACAAGATCTTGAATTATTATTTGGCACGCTAAATTGAGTTCTTTGTAGTAACCCTTGATAGAAATTGTGAAAGATAGGTTTTACACTACACTTTGTAGGCCACGTACATAGTTGGTGTACATGAAATACATCTATCCACACTTTTATTTTACAATGGATCCTATGATTCTTTGCACGCAATATTTCTATGGATAATATCCACATCCCAGAGTTTGAAGTATATTAGAGCATCAAAAAGAGCTTAAGGATATCAAACAGGGTTCTTCTGAAAGTGTAAGGGAGTATGATGCACATTTTAAAACCCTCTTATCCAAATTGTCTTATGATATTCATCAAAGTCAACTCGCTCAATGGTTTGTTGGAGGTTTCCTGACACCATTTCAAATGTCTACATTACTCTCATTATTTGGTATATGGATCTGCACTATGTGTGCCTATAGACAGCAATAACCTTGCACGTCTGAAGTAGTAGGGAGTGTAGATCTCCTTCAGTGAGTTCATCGCTTTCTATTTTCTCGCAAATAGTGATAATGGATACAAGCAAATTGCCACAGAATATATCTACTAATTTAGTGTTCATGTAAGATCCCCAACCAGTGTGGTGTGTCCCATAACAGATAAATATGATGATAGTTGAATTTACATATCTATATTGAGAGTAACTACCCATTCAAGATGGTAGTATGCATTGGGCGTAGTCTCCGTGATACGTGTCACAAGAAACACCAAAATTTCCATGGAACCATCAAAAAAAATGTGATGCACAACCATGAATAATGTATTGGCATGTACTCTAATATATGCGATGCATATTCACTCATGCATACTAAAATGATATTTCGGTTGAGAGATAAATTCATAAATTCTTGCACAGAAAACATTACAACAAACCACTGTGGAACAGTAGTTCTCTAAGGACTAGAAGATCAATTTTGGAAGGTGAAGGGCGTGGTTACGAAAGAATGAATTTCACGGAGGATGTTAGGTTTCAGAGGCTACACCATATAGAGGTAGATTTACGCATGGGAATTGTTACACTTGTGGATCCCCATATCAGTGATCAACTGAGGAGTGTCCCCAAAATTTCGTATGTGTAGTATTGTGCCATAAAATTCATAAATTTTTGATCAACCATCATGTCTAGATACATCTCTTGCACATGTGTAAGAACAGTTAAAGGAAAGATAATGGTGTATGATATGATCAAGGTCCATGGTATCCACGTGAAGACTTTCCATAATGGACACTGAAAAATATTATTTGTGAAGATCCATATTCATCATAGCCCATGTTAGTGACTACTCATGTGGAAGCAGTGTTGCGTAAAGGGAAAAAATGAGCCTCTTAAAGCTAAGCCAATGATCATGAGAATCCAAGAGATGGATGAGAATCATACATTCCAGAGATATCCAAATGCTTCCCATCAGAAGGACATTGATGGTGTAAAATCCATTGACCAGAGCGAGTGATTCAGAGACTTCACATAGTTGACTATCAATAGTGTCTGAAGGAGCAGACACGTGAAAGGGAACACCTCCCTCCCTCTAGAACATTTTGCTTCCCACAGACAATTCATGGATGAAAGAAATGGAGGCTTGTAAGATGTTGTGGAGAAGATAATTTATAAAAAGGCTCGTTGTTATGGGGAATGACTATGCGAGAAGGTACTATCATCCTAAGGAGTTGAGTCGTGAAGTTTGTAAATATACATTGGCATTGCAAAGAAGGTATGAACACCAAAAAACCAGGAGTCTTGATATGGAGGAAGGAGAGGAAACATTTTCCTATAGAGGAATATCCTGATGGGAATGGTTTGTACTACGAATGTATTCATCCCTAGATACAATTCACTGAGGTAAATGTGATGAAGTCTGGATATCTTTGAACCTTATCAATCAAATGGGGAGACCAAAATTATATCCAGCACTTCAAATTTTTTGTAGATGGAAAAACAAGAAATGATAGTTGATATGCCTCTGTGGGATCAACTGAAGGATAGCTTCAAGGCACAACTCATTTAGGAAACCAATGAATTTAAGTGAGGATAGACTATTATTGTATAATATTGGAGTTGGCTGATGGTTGATGAACTTTCCACCACTACTCATGGCAACCTTGGTGTTAATGAGAACAATGCAAAATCCTATGTTCTTGGACTCAAGAGGTTATATGGAGTTTTGAGGTAATCAAGGATGAGTATGTAATCATACCTAATTTTGGATGAGTTAAACTGATGTATCATACATGTAAGAATGATGAAGTGAGAGACAGGTCTGAAGAATCAGGACTTTATGGTGTGCACGGTACGAGACCCCATGGATTGTGGAAAAAATCCAAAGAAGGTATACTATCAGTGGGAATATATCTTGAAATTAGGGAGGATGAGTGAACTTATGCATGACCTGTTACTTGAAGATAACTGGGACCATGGAACATACTCATAAAGATGGATCATAATGTTGATCATGAAGGGGAGTAGTGAAATAGGATGATTAGACCACACATGAGAAAGAAGATTGGGAAAAACTTAGTTACCCAAATATACTGAGTGAAGAAAATTCTTAGAATATTTTACCGTGTGCAACATGGAGAACCAGTGGCCAAATGAGGGTCAAGATGAGGAATATGCTAGTATATAATTTACATGGAATAAAAGTGGGTTGTGGGCCTTCCCACATAGCTTAGATATCTTCTCCTTGTTAGATAATGTCAAAGAAGTAAAGAATCACCATTCTCAACAAGGTGAAATTACTGGATGACAAGAAAAAAAGATGTACCTAAATGAATCGTGCATGAGTATGTGAATCAAATTTTTAGTCATCCTACTTTGAAGCTCATCACAATGACCCCACTAATTATGAGAGTTACATTGGATGCAAGGTGGAAGAAGCTTTACCGAATATTTTTCTGTCCAAGAGCATACATATAAGACTATGGAAAAAATTGAAGACCCTCTACACTTAGTCTTGCGCACATTAACTCGGGCTATGTGAAATGTCGGACAAAAAAGGGGTCATAAGTGGACGTCATATTGCAAAAAAAAGTGAAATCTCAACTTGTAGGGATTATTAGCAATACGCGCACTCAAAATTAGAAAAATTTATATAAATATGAATCGTAGCATCTGGAATCTAGTTTCTAAAATACTTTTTTTTAAAAAACAGACAAGTTTAGCTATATTAAACACTTAAAATTATATGACTTGGTTTTTGTTTTTGAAAAAACCTATAAGATTGTAGTCCGTTTGCCCGCGATTTGGATGACCAAATCTTGTTATTTTTTTTTCCTTTGGTGAAAAGTTAGATGTAGTTGTCTATCTTGGGATGGATTTTATTTTGTATTTTTTCGAGCAATATTTTTTTTTATGATTTTTTCCGTGAAAGTGGTCTAAAAAGATTTAGAAAATGGAGCACTTTCCATTTGCCCGCCATAACTATATCAAAAAATATCGAAATCAAATAATTTTTTTTAACGTGTATAGAATTTCTCCATGCTTGGGATGGTATAAGTTTTATCACATTTTGATAAGTGAAACAAAAGTTGCAGTCTTAAACGTAGACATGAACATTCGCGGGAAAAAATGTCTTAAAGACCTATTGTTAGTAAAAAATTATAAAATGATATTTATCTTATTCTATTCACTTTAAAATCAATATTTCTATGAAAGCTAACAGTCTCCCCTACGCGATGGCACCATTTTTGTGAAATGTTTTCAGTTTTTTAGCATGGTTCAAGTCTGTGGAAGAGAAAATTTGAAGTTTTTTAACCCTTTACACTTCATAATGACCTTCCATAGCTTTGGTTGGGGAAAAACAAAGATTTCCCGAGCCTTAGGGTCGTATTTGATGATACAGATAGAACCGCGATCACGGTTTACAAACCGCGATCGTGGGTTTTTAAACAAGAACCGCGATCATGCTTTATAAACCATGAGTGTGGTTTATAAAGCACGATCGCGGTTCATAAATCATATTTATACGCATCCCAATGTTCTAATTACCATGTGATTTTTACTGTTTGACTTTACCGTATGAATTACTGTGAAATTTATGTCATTTTCTGCATGTTTTTCTTATCACCGGAAGTAAAACATCATGGGAGACAAGAAACGAAGTCAAAAAAGGAAGTCATTAAGTAAAAAAACACCAAACGAATTAGAGGCAAACAGATTTCAAAATGTTGAGCGAATGCGGAATCTTCGTGAATCAAGAAGAGGTTCATCTTCAACCCCTACTATTGTAAGCAATGAGGAACCAGGTAATGTTTCTACTGTCAATGTTGAAGTTGAATTAAATACTCGTGATGAAGATGTTTTTACTGTCAATGTTGAAGAAGAATTAAATACTCGTGATGTAGCAAATGTTGAAATTGAAGGAGACAATGTAAATGTGAATAAAGAAATTCAGGTTGAAACTGTAGACAAGAAAAATTTGACAAAAACACCTCCTAGGATTTTCCGTAAGAAACCTAATTATTTTATTGAAATTGATGAAAACATTTTGAAACCAATGTGTGACAAACTTTCTGAACAGAAAATCAGAAGAAAAGCCACTGAAATTTGGGATAATCATTTTGAAATTTTAAATGATTCCCAAAGATGTCAGTTGTTGGTTAGTTTGATGAAATTGAATAAAATGAGACCTACATTAAACACCTTAGGATTGACAACATCTAATATACGTGGTCAAACCTCTACAATTGTTGAAAACCTTCATGATGCATATCACACTGTTGGTGTCAAGAGACGCACTAGGGATAGTAATATTGTGTGTCGTGTACTTGCTACTAGTGTTGTAAGTGAATCAATAAAAAAACAACGTTTGATTACGCAAACAAGTCGAATGTTGCAAGTTAATCGAAAAACTCTAATGAAAGCAATTGAAAGACGTAATATCCTTCAATCACTCAATAACACTGATTTTTGGGCATTTTCTGCTAGAGCACCGTGTAAGGAAAAATATAATACTGATGCTATAAGAGAAGTTGTTATTCAATTTTGGCATGATAACACTAGAGTTTCACCTAATACAAGAGATGTTGTAAAACAGAGAGTTGGTTCTATTAATCGCGAACCACATCCAAAGCATTTCTTAGATATGACTCAAACTCAATTTTTTCGTAAGTTTGAACAAGAGCATCTGGAAATTAAAATTAGTCAACATTTTTTTGAAATGTTAAAACCATTCTATGTGAAAATCAACCACGCTCGCACCACTTGTTGTAGGCAACATGTTGAATTTGCTATGCATTATGCTAAATTTTTATGTATTCATTCTATTTTTCATTCTGAAACTATGTTATCAGAATGTGGTGTTCAAGTTCCACCAATATCTTCCAGGGATTTCATTCCTATGATATTTTGTGAAAAAGAAGTTGGACAATTTTTTTATAGTCAGGATTGTTTAGATGGAAGTTGTGGTACATGTGTCGGATTACCTAAATTGGAAAGTTGCATCCATGAGAAAATTGAAGGTGCAATAGGAAATAATTTAGTTGAGTTTGATAAATATAAATCAGTTGCATACCAGTTGAAAGATGGAAAAGAGTCTAAACGGTGTGAGCTAGTTACAGAACATATGCCTGTTTTTCAATTTATGAGAAAATTTAAGGATGAAATTGTTTATGAGTATGCTAGGCATACACACAGAGCTCGATGGTTGGATGAACAGTTCAAGATATGCAAAGACACATTTCCTATTGGTACTATTGTTTCAGTGGTCGATTTTGTAGAGAATTACACATTGCAACCACAAATGGAGGTTCAATCACAATATTACAACTCAGTACAAGTTGCCATTTTTGTGCATATAGCATTTATACATTCTCCTGACAGTATAGAGAATGATCAATTTTTTTTAAGAGAGTACCACTTTTATATCAGTGATGATCATACTCATTCTACTGAATTTGTGCAAGGGTGTTTCCAGTTATTTTATGGAAACTTGTCTGATAGGGACATCCACTTCAAACAACATTATATATGGTCAGATAATTACACGTCTCAGTTTAAGAATGCACGAATGTTTTATTGGATGAGCAGGATGCACGTCAAGATGGGTGTGCAACATATTTGGAGTTTCACTGAGGCTGGACATGGAAAAGGAGAGCATGACGGTGCAGGGGCATGTGTGAAAAGAGCTCTTGCAAGAGAAGAGTTGAAGTACAAAGATGGTGCTAAATTGAAAGATGCAAAGAGCATAGTGGAATGGTGTATTGACAACATGGCCCGAGGTTCTCAAGAAATTTCCACGGTTCACAGATATTTTTGGTTGATAGAGGAACAACAAATTGCTAACTACGAGGATTGTATGACACTCACTGGGTCCAGTGATATGCACTCATTTTGTAGCTCAGACGCTACTTCGTGGGCCACATGGACAAGAAATTTGACATGTTTTTGTGCATCTTGTATTGAATTTGTCACTGTTGAGTGTGATTCACAAGAATGGGTGGATGGATGGATTTGTAGGCCTCTAACTCCGCTTCCTAGTTATCAACCTCCACAAGCATTACGACTTGTTTCTGTAGATGAAGTTGCAACATCCAAGGACTTTGATGAAATTTTGATTTTGGTGTGACAAGGTATTTATGGTTATTTACAATTTTTGTATTGAGTTATGTCCATTGAAATTTTAATATGTACAATTTAAATTTGAGTTGAAACCTTTTTTTGTAGGACATGTGTTTGCAGTTATTGCGACAGAAGACAATGAAGAAGGAACAGACTATTTCTTATGTCGTTGCATCGAGGAAAGAAAGAAGTTGACTTCTTCTGTTATAGATGGTGAAGATATTGAGTACCCTACAGGGTCAGTGGTAGTTACTGGAACTTGGCTTCGATGGTATCCATTAAAAAACTCCTCTGTTTGGGTGTTTGAAGACTTTGAGACACACAGGAAAATACTCTTATATTCACATCTAGTTCTAGTGACAAATATTCAGCTGTATAGATATCGAGGAAGGCCTAATAACAAGATTCTTTGGAAGGTTTGAGAGTCAGATCATGAAGCAATCATGTCCACTATTCAGAGTAGATCCGATCCTGATGGTTCATTGGAATGAATTTACAATGCTCATGTCTGGTATATATAATTTCTTTGGTATATATAAATTTGTTAGTTAGATAAATTTAAGTTCATATATTTTATTAAATTTGTGTATTTTGTATATATCTAGTATGGTTTTGATTTGAAACTTAAATTTCTTTGACTAACACTTTTATATGCAGGTTAGTGGTGCCAGAAAAGCTTCCACCTTCATGTGGTTGGCACTGTTAGTAGAGAATTATAAATTCTCGAAGCTAAGAGAAGCTTTCATTGTTTTACAAGAAAAGAGAAGCAATTAACAATGATTTATGTACCTGTGGAGGGGGTTCTTGGCTCTGGAGGAGGTAGCCCAGAAGGACCTGGAGCTTAGAGAATCGAAACAACACCTCCCTAAGTGTTTACAAGACCATCCCTATGTGTGTGCATAGTCGGTTTGGTGCCATGACCCACCGTTTGCAAAATATACCATTTGACAGCCTTACACTGTCTCAAACTACACTATTAGGTGCATTTGCAAACAATAGGGCAGCGAGAGCACCGATTGGAGAAGGAAAAAACTGAGACAGATATTGTAGAGGGTCCCTACACTGAGGTGTAGGATCAGATGAGACATCTCTAGGTGCCACGAAGTCTGCGTAGCCACCCGTCGAAGTTGAATGATTTTTTGGTCTTGGGCTCTTAAGGGACTACGCCCGAACGAGGTAGCCTGGAAGCACGACGTTGTCACACACCAAAATGAAACCTTCTCTAGTGTTCACCTGGCCACCCAGACAACATATTTTGGTGCCATGACCCACCGTTTACAAAATATACCGTTTGACAGCCTTACACTATCTCAAACTACACTATTCGGCACATTTGCAAACAATAGGGCAGCGAGAGCACCGATTGGAGAAGGAAAAAACTGAGACATGCTATTATAGATGGTCCCTACCAAGGTGTAGGATCAGATGAGACATCTTAGGTGCCACATGGAGTGCGCGTAGTCACCCGTCGAAGTTGAACAATTTTTTGGTCTCAGGGCTCTTAAGGGACTACACCCAAACGAGGTAGCCCGGAAGCAACGACGTTGTTGTGCACCAAAATGACACCTCCTCTAGCATTCACCTAGCCAACCAGATGTGTCAGCGTAGTTGGTTTGGTGCCATGACCCACCGTTTACAAAATATACCATTTGACATCCTTACACTGTCTCAAACTACACTATTTGGTGCGTTTGCAAACAATAGGGCAGAAAGAGCACCGATTAAAGAAGGAAAAAACTGAGACAGGATATTGTAGAGGGTCCCTAGAGGGTCCTACATACAAGGTGTAGGATTGAATGAGACATCCTCTTAGGTGCCATGGAGTGTGCATAGTCACCCGTCGAAGTTGAACAATTTTTTGGTCTCAGGGCTCTTAAGGGACTATGCCCAGATGAAGTAGCCCGGAAGCAACGATGTTGTCAGCATGCACCAAAAACATGCCTCTAGTGTTCACCTGGCCACCCAGACATTGTTGCTAGCACTGGTTTGGTGCCATGACCCACCGTTTGCAAAATATACCGTTTGACAGCCTTACACTGTCTCAAACTACACTATTTGGTGCGTTTGCAAACAATAGGGCAGCGAGAGCACCGATTGGAGAAGGAAAAAACTGAGATAGGCTATTGTAGAGGGTCCCTACACTGAGGTGTAGGATCAAAATGAGATGTCTCTAGGTGCCACAAAGTGCGCGTAGTTACCCGTTGAAGTTGAAAGATTTTTTGGTCTCAGGGCGCTTAAGGGACTACAACGAGGTAGCCCGGAAGCAACGACGTTGTTGCACACCAAAATGATGCCTCCTCTAGCATTCACCTAGCCACCAGGATATGTTGCATAGTTGGTTTGGTGCCATGACCCACCGTTTGCAAAATACCATTTGACAGCCTTACACTGTCTCAAACTACACTATTTGGCATGTTTGCAAACAATAGGGCAGCGAGAGCACCGATTG
Organism: Taxus chinensis; assembly: GCA_019776745.2. Classification (NCBI taxonomy): domain Eukaryota; kingdom Viridiplantae; phylum Streptophyta; class Pinopsida; order Cupressales; family Taxaceae; genus Taxus; species Taxus chinensis. Next base: position 136,514 of record JAHRHJ020000899.1, read on the forward strand.
GAGAAGGAAAAAACTGAGACATATTGTAGAGGGTTGTAGAGGGTCCCTACAATGCGTAACCATTTGACGTCGAAGTTGAATGATTTTTTGGTCTCAGATTTCCTTAGGCTCTTAAGGGACTAGGGTTCTTAAGGGCCCGAACGAGGTAGCCCGGAAGCAACGACGTTGTCGCAGACCAAAAACGATGCCTCCTCTAGTGTTCACCTAGCCACCCAGATGTGTTGGCACAGTCGGGTTTGGTGCCATGACCCACCATTTACAAAATATATTGGTTTGACAGCCTTACACTGTCTCAAACTACACTATTTGGCGCGTTTGCAAACAATAGGGCAGCGAGAGCACCGATTGGAGAAGGAAAAAACTTAGGATATTTAGAGGGTCCCTACCGAGGTGTAGGAAACGAGATGTCCTTAGGTGCCACGGAGTCTGCGTAGTCACCCGTCGAAGTTGAATGATTTTTTGGTCTCAGGGCTCTTAAGGGACTACGCCCGAATGAGGTAGCCCGGAAGCAATGACATTGTCACGCACCAAAATGATGCCTCCTCTAGCATTCACCTAGCCACCCAGACATGTGGCGTAGTCGGTTTGGTGCCACGACCCACCGTTTGCAAAATATACCGTTTGACAGCCTTACACTATCTCAAACTACACTATTTGGTGTTTGCAAACAATAGGGCAGCGAGAGCACCGATTGGAGAAGGAAAAAAGAAGAAGATATTGTAGAGGGTCCCTATGCTGAGGTGTAGGATAAATGAGACATCCTTAGGTGCCACGGATTGTGTAGTCACCCGTTGAAGTTGAACAATTTTTTGGTCTCAGGGCTCTTAAGGGACTATTTGAACGAGGTAGCCCGGAAGCAACGACAGAGCACCAAAACAACACCTCCTCTAGCATTCACCTAGCCACCCTAGATGTGTCAGCATAGTAGTTTGGTGCCATGACCCACCATTTGCAAAATATACCATTTGACATCCTTACACTGTCTCAAACTACACTATTCAATGCGTTTGCAAACAATAGGGGAGCGAGAGCACCGATTGGAGAAGGAAAAAACCCTGAGACAGGATATTGTAGAGGGTCCCTCAAAGGTGTAGGATTAAACAAGACATCCTTAGGTGCCACGGAGTCTGCGTAGTCACCCGTCGAAGTTGAACAATTTTTCTCAATTGGTCTCAGGGCTCTTAAGGGACTATGCTCGAACGAGGTAGCCCGGAAGCAACGACGTTGGTATCCCTAGGTTCAAGTAATGTTAGCCAAGACTGTCACCTCAGTTGAGTGCCATGACCCACGTTTGCAAAATATACCATTTGACATCCTTACACTGTCTCAAACTCTATTTGGTGCGTTTCAAACAATAGGGCAGCGAGAGCACCGATTGGAGAAGGAAAAAAATGAGAGGATATTGTAGAGGTTCCCTATTTCAAGGTATAGGATCAAACGAGACATCCTTAGGTGCCCGGAAATCCACCATTTTAAATTTTCTCAACAATTATAACTTTTTCAATAATTCCAACAATTACAAATGGTTTTCAACCCAATTACAACTTTTGCAACAATTAGAACTACACTTTTTTTTCAACAATTACAACTTTATCTAGAAATTGTTGAATTATAAATTGAAAGAGAAGAAGAAGATGGTTATGCAATTATTGGTTATTGTGAGTACTCACCCATAAAATATCATAATGGATAGATTATATGAATAGTTACTCTTTTTTAGTGTTCACCCACTCATAAAAAAAAAATAAGCCTCTTCTTCTACTTCCCATTTTAAGAAAGAAAATACACTATAATCCTCGTCTAGTTTATCAAAGGAAGTAGTAAAAATACATGTTCCAAGAATCCTACCAACACTAAAGAATCACTTCCCACTCCTAGAACCACTCATTCCTAGAACCTTCTTTCCTTAAAATCCTCCTCTTCTAGGAAATAAGAACCTTTCTATCTTTCTTTGTTGGTCAATGGACCTATAGATTGAATAATTGCATTATTGACTTTGGCGCCTCTGACAATGTCATGCTTATAAAATTTTCTAACTCTATTGGTATTACTCTCAGCCCTGCTATTGGCCATTGTTACTACATGAAAACAAAATAATTACCTCTTTTTGGCCAGGTGAAAGATTCTCAAGTAGAATTTGCAGACTTCCCTGACAAGAAAATCAAGATGGAAATACTTGTGGAAGACATGCTAGCTACGTATGGTATATTGTTGAGCCAAAGTTTCTATCACGATATTGGTGGGGATATAAAGATGGATTGGTCATACACCACCATACTCATCAATGGTAAAATGAATAATATCCTTCTGATAAATAAAATTAAATACACAGTTCAAAAACCAAATGACCCAAGGGAAGACATCTTATTTCAAGATTCAAGGTATGAAATATTTTTTCATGACTTAAGAGGAAAATGATAAGTTTCCCATGTTGATGGAGGAATACACATGCTTCCCTTAATTTCTTAACAATTGTACCATGCAATGTTGCACCATAGTAATGTTATATTCATATATGTTGCACCATAGTTTTTTAATTTTAAATCAAACATACATATAGAATTAATATACATAGAATATACATACATAGAAGGATATCATGTGCAATGAATTCGAATCAAACATAGAAGTAATATCGTTATGAAAACCAACACATGGATATATAATGTATCAAACTAAGTGTGTTGAATGCACGTCTCTGAAAATATAAGTTCATAACATGTGTACATCTCGAACCAAGTGTGTCATACATATAGGACCACATGCGGTCGCATAAGGCTATATATACAATGTCCTATGAAGAATCATGAACTAGGACCAGCTGGCCCATATATATATCTATGTACATCCACGTCCTATGAATCTAATCATGAAACATCTTCCCTCTCTTCGCCCTGCTAGAAGTAGCATGTCCACGACCTGGGGATGTAGTGGAGGGAGATGCCACTACGGATTTCATCCATGTGGTCCTAGGCATCTCTAAGTAGGCCTGCAACCTAACCTGCACATTCATAAACAACAAGTTTTTAACACCCATATTTTTAAAATACATTCAAAATTTAGAAACTTAGAATTTAGTTAAAATGCATGTGAAATCTTACCGCAATGTCATGATCCCTATCAATTTGTTGTTGACGCATGGCAGGGACAACAGTAGACTCATGAGAGGTAAGCTACATACAAATAATTAAATTTCAAATTAAATATTTCATGTACAAAATTTGATATTGTAGATTTAAGTAATAAGAAATAATTCCTAAATAAATTTAACAAATTTGAAAAATTGTACCTCAGTTAGTGGATCTACAGATGCTATGGCAGTATCTACAGTAGCCTCCATAGTCTGCATATATGGAGGAGTCTCTCTGGCAGTCATAAGCTATACAAAAAACATGTACAAATCAATATTAATCTACATGACTGCCACATAACAGAGCCAAAGCATAATCCACGTGAACTTCCACAATTAGAAACAAAGTGTAAAGAGAAACTAACCTATGTAAAAGTCATGTGAGGCATGCCAATAGCCTCAGTTCCCAGAGCAGATGATGACCCGCCAGGCTCCTGCACATATAAAAGACAAACATATATTAATATGTACATGTACAGGTGAAACATTATAATAATAAAAGTGCACAATCAAATGAAATTTGAAATTTAAGTACAACTTGAAACTTACATTTGTAACATGCCCAGCTGCAGTAGCTAGCATGTCAATGATGGATGTTTCCTTCACCGGCTCTTGCTATTTAAAATAAAATAAAAAATTAGTTTTTACATGTATGTACATAACGTACAATGAAATACATATATATTAAAATCTCAAACATGAATTAAACTATTGTATATATATATTAAATATTTATTTGACATTTACCTGTGAAAGACCAAGATCCTTTGCACCAGTTCCAAAAACATCCACCATCATCTCATCTAGAGAAAAGAAATCATGTGATCCAACAAATGATGTCTCACCCATAGTGCATACCACACCACATGATCCACAGTGGTGTGGTGCGCTAGAACTGGCACCTCCACCAACATCACCAGATGCAATCTGCTCACTATGATGGGTCAGAGTGTCAGTGAGCTCCCTCAATGCATGTAGTGTGTCAATCTCCACAACCTCCTTCACTATAGGAGGGATAACTGAAGGCAGTGGGGGTTTTGGGGCATGGGGGATCCTTGGTTGACCTACGTGTGCACTAGGTCTACTCTGTGTAGAGCCACCACCTCGCCCATAAAAATTAGAAAAGTCAAAATAATTTGGGACCTCATTAAGCACAAACTCGCAATATAATTTCTTCAAAAAATAGAGGGGAACCTCATTGTTGTTGCATGGTGGATAATCAAAAACCATCCACCATTGGTCCCAAAAATTGTTCTTGATTAAATCATCGTGGCACCAATGGATTGGGAACCATTTGCAAGTAACTGTGGGGGGCATTGGTTCTTGGGTCAGTAAATAATGCACAAATGCGGTCTTTTCCAATTTTTTTGTCTTTTACGGCCGCATGGGATAATTTATTTGCATACCACTGCCTACAATCACCTCTAAAGGTATTCCATCTGTCTATTTGGTTGGTTGTGGAGTCAACTTCGCCAATCAATGTTTGCAATGTGTTGGCTAAAGTCATGCGGGATGGATTTGTGGCATGATTTTGTCTTATATTCTGAATAAGGTTCTCAATGACAATTTTATTTTGTCAGATTCTTCCAACGATATCAGCTTGTGTTCCTGTTGGTTCTGTGGGGACAGAAGGAGCCACATGAGGCAGATCTATGTTTGGAGGAGGGTTTTGAGGATTTTTTGGAGGGTTTTGAGGAATATTTTGATGGTTTGCAAGATTATGAGCTTTCTGAGCAACTGACAAAAAAAAAAAAATTGTATACATAAACAAAAAATTGAAAAACCCATGAAAATCACAAAAAATAACCTAAAATGCAAACAAATTGATCAAAATCGAGGGCTTACCTCTTTGTCTTGGCAGCATGGTTGAAACTATCATGATCCAGAAGTTCGAAGAGTAATTTTTAGGGGGTATTCAAAGCATGAGTGCCAAAGGTCTAGGAGAAATCGTGGTTGGAAAGGAAAAATGGAGGAAAATTAGGAGTCGCGAGTCTATTATTTTTTGTCTCAGAGGACCGCGATCACGGTTTTAAACTTAGGTTTTAAACCGCAATCACCGAGCCTATAAAAAAAGTTTGAACGGTTTAGAAGTGCGAGTGCGGTTTATAAACCACGCTCGCGGTACCTAAATTTTCAGGTTTTTATGTCCACTTAATTGTACTTTTTCCTTACCCATTTGAGAGATAGTCACTATTGCTCCCTGATCATCTTCCTAACACAATACATACCACACTGATTTTTGAAAGTGATCTTGGGTGTTTCTACTTCAATTGAAACCCCGTTTACTAGTCGTTCAAGATAGATGAAAATTATACTCTGAAATTGATAAAGTCATAGACATTCCGATGCACACGTTATTTCTCCTTGACAGATGTGCACTTACTCAATCTATCAAACATGGAAGTTGATCCTTCTATAAGTGAAATTCCCCCAAGGAGTGGTGAAAGAAGTTTTACTTGTTGGCTCATTGATTTGTTATTTTCATCACTTCCCCTTGTTTCCAGAAAGGGAGTCATCTAAATAAGATACCATCTTTTAATTCCCCTGACAGTTTTGTACTATTGTGGTCCATGATGGGAAACACTACTAAAATCGTCATTTTCAAAAATTGGTTCCTAATTAGTGCGAAGTCAACATACATTATTATTTCACCCCTAATGACCGGTACAATGTTAGGGGCAACCCGCATGAAATATATGAATTTAATTCTTGCAGGAAATTTCATCACTTCCCCCCTAATGACCTAACCTAGGGGAAACAAGTTGATTAAAAATATTTCCATGTGTTTTTTCTTCCAATATTCTACTTGTAGATTCAAAAGGATCTAATGACCTAATCTAGGGGTAAATAGCTGTTAAATATCTCATCTATGAGTACCCGTCAAAACAATCAATTCACCAAATATGCGTTCCAAATTTATAACAATTGAAATCAATCTATTCTTTTATCAATATAAGGAGCAATACACTATAGTCTCCCAAATGACCGAACTTGGAGTTACATTTATTACTTTCCCAGATGACCTAACTTGGGAAGTTATTTTATAACTTCGACTGATTTGCTTCCATTTGATGACCTACACTTGAAGTCCATCATACATTTTACATTTTCTTCTAGACTTACCTAACTTGGAAGCTATCACATTGTGGAATGACACCCTCATGAGGTGGGGGCAAGAGTTCCTTTCCTATACCACACCTATATGGGTTAGTAATTTGATCCTGGAATTATTTGGATAAAAACCATGATTGAATGTTATGATTTCGTTCCATTTGAGAAAGGAGCTAGATCTTGAAGATGTAGTTAAAGTATTGGAGAATAACACACTTTTCTCCCTACACGAAATTCCTTTCAATAGGTAGCTAAATTTTCTTGATCGATTATATGTGTACAATCCATTTGGGTCAGGAACATGATCACTCCCTATTCTCCCATATTCATTCATCATCATAAAAAATTCTGAAATATATCAATGCATCTAACATTTACAATCAACACTTTCATTTAGCATGCTTCATTATGACATTACACTTTCTCACTACTGTTACATGGCATCAACACACTGATCCATGGTTTGCACACTATATGGTTCATTCGGCATCACCTTGAGCTTTTATTCCTACTACATCTATGTGTACATGCTACATAGCATGGGATTCTATGGAATTTCTCTCAGGTACACATCTCTATCTTCTTTATGTTACCAAGCTGAGCTTTCTACTCACCAACATAAAGTGGGGGAAAATGTAGTCACAAAATTGTGCACTTACTATTAAAATTATACCGCCAACTACGGTGTTTTATATATGAGTCTTGCATAAGAAAAGTATTCACTAATGACCCATCCCCTAGTATTTTTGTAGTTCAGTTATTGTCATTGTTTTTCTTGTAAATAGTCAGTCACTTTTACACAGTTCCATGGTTAGGTTCTCAGGGAGTCTCAGATGTTGTCATTATTCACTGGTCATTTTGTCATCTCTAGTATTTGACTAGGGTGCCTAGGGTAGGGATTGGGTGCCCATGGGCACCCCTGGTCCTTATTTTAGGTGCCCTAGTCCCATCACACTTATATTTAATTTATTTGTCTTGAGGTCGGTCTTTTGTAATTTTCCCTCTCATTCCCTTAGGTACTAGTTGGCATGTTGGGTCATTAGTGTCAAAATTTGAACAAGAGATCCCTATATAAACACAACATATCAATATTACCTTATGGGAGGACTATTATCTATCAAGGGATAGCTATCTACATAAGGCAAGGGACTGCATTTGGGACATATTCATGCATCACACACTGCATAGGAAAGGGGTAAGTCTATTCTATTCCATCCACCATTTTGCATTACATCTAGCTATTTCCCACTATCTTTTGGCGTCATTGATGCGTTAGGGCACCCTAGGTACATCATTTACAAACAAATCACACAAACTACATTGGGTTGAGAATGTAGTTTAATTCTTATTAATTCCATCCATTGTGTTAGCTGAGGACAAGTCTGACCCATTCATTTGCATATTTATTTTATAGGATTTTTATGCTCTTTGTGTGGGGTTTTGTTAGGATGATTCTGCCATTGTAGGTTTTACGACGTGACATCATTGGGGAATCAATTGTGACACTCATGCATGATCAAAGGTTTTGAGACAGTATGCGAAGATTTCTATGATGCCATATCCAGATCTAGTTTCCTGAGCTGTTTCTATGGACCAGGGCACCCATATTTAGACTAGGGGAACCCATAGGTGCCCTATCATCCCTCAGGCACCCCAATCTGGCCAAATATTCATCTTCTATGATTTCCTGAAGGTTGTGTACCATGCGATACATCTATTCCCTTCCACATCATAATCCTGTCCAGTCCCAGGATCACTACGAGGTAAGTCCAATTCCAGGTTAGTAGACCTTATCCTTCATATTCAATTATTTCATTTCATTTAAATGCTGGAAATAAAATTACTTAGCATTCATATGACCCGATGCTTCACATCAGTTGGGTTTTATTTTTGCCATGTATTTTGAGCTCTATATTAACTTAGATAGCTACAATAATTTCATAGCTCAAGTTGACTAAGTTGATTTGATAAGGCTGGAGAATGCTATGCTGTTTTGATCCTCAGCTCGAAGGTCTGAATCTATGATGTTATTCATTATTTGGGATCATACATGTGTTACTAAGTTGCTCACCATTTAATTATTGTGGTTAGATGTGTTTACCCTTGAGTACCCTATTCCAAATCTCTAGATATGTTAAACCCTAGCATTCATTTGGTGAGATGGTCAATGTATATGGGTTCTTACCTGCATTCTCAATGGGAACAATTTTACTATGAAAGCATGTCCATTAGCTTATCCTTTTGTTATAAAAAATAACCCCCTGGTAAATTATTGGATTTGCCGCTAACTACACCACATGTAAAGAACCAGAGAAATCATGTTCGAATCTTGTAAACAGGTTGCAGGGAGACTCTACAATGGAAGTGGTGGGGCATGCAAAACATCAAACGACCCTGCGCAGGAGAAATTTAAAAACGACTCTGTCGAGCAAATCCGTGCCTTAAATCCATTAAACAAATTACAGGTAGGCTCGAAAATGGAACAACATAGTCGGGGAAGGAGGAGCAGTGTCAAAATAGCTAGGAGCGAGAAGGAAAAGAAATGACGAAGATTCGAAGTCTTCGGGCTCTTGAAAATTGTTCAGAATGGACCCCGAAAAAAATAAGTAAGTATAGAGATCCAACGGAAGCCTCCAAGTGTTCAAACAGCGCACCTCCAAAGATTAAAATCAAAGGGTAGGCCCAAACAAGCGCCAAGCTTCCATGCGTCCAGAGCTCCAAAAGTTGCACCGACCGTTGAAAAAGTCTTCGACTAGGCGGAAGGTGCCAAGTGTCGGCTCAGTGCAATTCCAAAATGGGAGCCCAAGGCGGAGGCTCAAACTTGTGCCAACCCTCCACGTAGCCAATGGTCAACAGAGGTCAAAAGGAGAATGGGCCCAAAACGGCTAAGTAATGAATGCAGGTGGAAGGCGCCAAGTGTCCAAACAAGTGCACATTCAAAAGTGAGACCCTAGGCAGAGAATCAAATGAGCGCAAGCTCACCACGTGTCCTAAGATTTAAAAAAGGGGGGACAGAGTCACAGTTTGAATAGTCAAAGTAGAGGCGGGCCAGTAGCGGAAGGTGCCAAGTGTCAACACGACACCATTTCAAAGGTGCAGTCCAAAAGAAAATCTCAAACGAGCACCAGCTCGCCACGTGTCCCAGAGCCTGAAAAGGTGAGGGCGACCGTTGAAAAGTCCAAAGGCCCGCGGAGGTCTCCACGTGTCGTATCCACGCTACTCCAAAGGTAAAGTCTGGGGGTAGTTTCTAAACATGCGCAAAGCCTCCACGTGTCTTGGGTCGGATATAGTGCCTCTGCCCACGGAAAAGACTCAGGAAGAATACAAAGGAAATAGGGAAACCTACGGATGTTGCCACGTGTCACATGGGTGCTATTCCAAGAGTGAAGGAAGGATTCAAATCTCAAACAAGTGCAGAGCTGCCACGTGGACCCAGTACAAACAGACTCATTTAAATATTACACGCCTGCGACCCAAAAATTCAAATGACCATATCTTTTGACTGAGAACTCAGATTTGGGTGGGAGAATTTTTTTTGGAAATGTCTCGATGCCCTCTATGCCTTGGAAACATAAAATATCATTTTTTCTAGGTGTTGGTGGGTTAAAAATGGGAAAACATCTTCCAGGCCATTAATACAAAGCCTGATTTCTCCAACTACCAGATTTGATTTGATTCGATCCTGTCATTCTTCTTCAATATGCCAGACAGACAGAGGGAGCCAGAATCGATAGATTTGGGGCAGATTTGAGAAAGGCATTGATTGATAGTGGTTGAGTCTTCAAGGTAGGATTCAATGCATATCCCATGGTAGTTGAAACAGGATTCGACTTTTCCCTCTTCTCTCTCTTATTCTTTCTATATATTGTAACACTTCTCATTTGAGAAAGGAGATTATTCTGGGCATAGGGAAACTCTGTCAAATTTGTTTCCTGACTCCATTTTGAGTTGAAAACCTTCTCCTACGCTTGAAAAGCATTTTTTTGCCTCTAAGAAGAAATGTAATGGTCTGTGCACCCATATAGAGCAATAAAACATGTTTTTGTGGTGTTTCTTCAACCCTTTGCATTGTTTTGTTGTCTCTCTGTGCCTCTCCCTTTCAAATATATTTTCTGTGCATGTATTTCACATTTGCAGGTGCAAGGTGTTGTGTTTCATGGAGTTTTGATCATGGATTAGGGTTTGGGTTTGTGTCACTTCTGTTTGACCTTCCCATCTTCCTTTCTCCCCTGTTTCATCCTCCCTCAATAGAGCATCTCACCCCTTTCCTTCTCTGGTGTATCACCACTTTAGTGTAGGCTTTTCTTTCACCCTCTTTTTCTCTCTGGTTCCTTGGAATGGTTAGATTAGGATAGTTTAGTTTTTTGCCTGCATTAGAGTAGCTCGTGGCAGGTAGTTTAGGAACAAGAACCAGCTTTCTCTGGAGGATCATCTCAGGTTTGCAAGTCCCACAACTTGAGAGATGATCCAATGTTATGCAATCACACTGAATGCCCCATTTTAACCACTTCACATCTTTGGCCATTCGGGGGTGCTGTGATTTTGCACTAACAGTTTTGGCACACCTGGTGGGAGAGGTCTGAAGCACCTTACCACTTCATCTTAGTAGTTGATGTGTTCTTGGTAAGGATTCAGCCTTTTGAGGCACATGAAAGCACATCTGGTGACTCCATCTTATCAATAACCCTATTCTCTGAGTTACAAACCTTTTCCATCCATTTCCACTCATTTTCATCCATTTTCTTCTTCCATCTCTTTCATTTTCTCCCATTCCATGAAGTTGTGCAATCATGACTTCATTCCCTTCATGGAACTCTCACTTGCAGTAGCAATGTAGTCCACATCTAATGTATTTCCCAACTCCTCCAAATCATCATTATAATCAGATCCAAGGACCATTATGCTTACCCATATGAGCAAGGTCAAAGTCAGTTTGGCCATGGAGCTTATCAAGAACAAGGGGGTGCATACAATGGTGAAAACTATGTGGAGATGCTGGTTTACTAGAGAAGATTCAAAAAATGAAGGCTAGCATGGTTCAGTCAAGGGCCATAGCACAAATGAAGGCATTCAAGATTGGTTGTAGGGCACCTTGTCCATGGGAAGGCCCTTTTCCAAGACATTACAGCCCTCAAGAGAAGCTAGACTTCATGGTTGAAATGCTGCCCCAACTTGCACAATGGACTGAGGAGATTGAGGCTTATGAGTTGGAGTCAAGACAACCTTGTCAATGGGTAAGTCCACCACCTCATAGCTTTTCATTTTCTCTTTCTCAAGTAGCACCATCTCAACCCAAGATCAAGATTTCAAGCTTCCCAGTTGCTGCCCCAAGTGTTGATTCCATTTCTCCATTCCCTAGTCTTCCACCCCATTTCAGTTCTTCTACCCTTTTCCCTTCCAAACAGTCATCCCCTCCAAACAAACAAGAAGTTCCACCTCCCTCCCCACCAAAAACAATTGCAAAGCTGGTTGAACCCCAACCTGCCACTCCTCTTGCTTTCCCAAGTCCATGTTGGGAAGATACTCAAGAATCCAGTCAAGGACAACAAGAAGAGGAGCCCAATAGAAAAGAAATAATAGACAATCTGATGAGTTGGGCTGCTAAATTTGGGTTTACAAAGATCCCCTTGATGGTCAAGCCAATAGAGGAGGTCAAGGTTGAAGAGCCAGTGGTGGCTGAGGTTGAATTTGTAGCAGAGGAGGAGGACCATATAGTTTTAGAGGCCCCAAGTGTGGAGCAGGCTACAGAAGAACCTTCAGTTCTTCCTCCCACTTCATCCCCTTCGAGCTCTGATGTTGAAGAAGAGTTTGATCTTTCAAAATTCATGTTTGAGGAAGAGGGAAACCATGGTGAGCAAGTTTTAGATCAGGAGGACACCATGGAGGAGGTTGAGCACATGCAATAGGACAACAATGAGGTAGATTATCTGTCTGACTTGGAGGATTGCTTTGATGGAGAAAAGCCCATGGAGATCACATCATTTTATCTCTTCCATCATCCATCTTCCAAGCATATGAGCCTGCTGCCATGAAGGAGGGAATTCAAGAGCAGCAGCCTATGTCTCACAACGTATCTCTAGAACCAAGGTTGGAAGATATGAGTCTTCCATGTTCTTCACAAGAGAAGGAAGAAGAACAACCAGCTCCAAGCCCAGTTAAAAAGGAGCATATGGGGGTGACCAAGAAAAATTCAGAGGCACTAAATCATGATCCGGTTGCACAAGAAAATACAGCCCCCTCTCCCATTCAACCTCTCCAAAATTTTGATCTTTTGGAGGAGCCTGAACTCATTAGCTTCATGTTTGAAGATGAAGCTTCATATGGTGAAGATAATGAAGATTTTAAGATCACCATGCAAAAGGGAGAGACCTTGTTACAACAGGACAGTAAAGAGTTTGATTTCCTACCAGACTCAAAAGAATGTTTTGATAAGAGGGATCCAGTTGAAATTGCAATATTTTCTCCCCCATCATTCATTCTTCAATCACAAGAGCCTACTGTCATGGAAGAGAGCATGCAAGCACAACCTGCAGTTTAAGACATGCCTCCTGAATCAAAGTTGGAAGATTTTGATCTTCCAAAAGTCACACCTGCTACAGAGGAAGAGAAAGAGTATGAGGCTATCATTCCTCCCACACCATCCATCCATGAGGGTCAGCAAGAAGGCTCCATTCTTGGAGTTAGAGTTCAGAACCATGGGCAGATTCAAAGGACCATACCTTGCCCAATCAGATATTTGGCTTCATTGGAGCCAAGGGAGAAGCCAAAACTAGTCATGCCTACTTCAGGGCATGAGGATGAGTATCAAAGCACCAAGGGTCACCATCAACACCTCTAGGAGTCTAATGTAAATCAGCTTGAGGAGGTATTTTCCATTAATGTTGATACCTTGTTGATATGGGTGGAGGATCGGCTTAAAGTCAGTTTTTCACTCATACAGGAAGCCATATTTAGTGTCAAATCATTTGCATGGCTGCCTCTCTTGAGAAAGGGAAGCTACTTCTCCCTACCTATAGCAGGCTTTATTTAACCCCTTTTCTCTCTGGTTAGTTTAGGAGTAGGAGTAGACTTTGTTTCCAGCAGAAGAAGTGCTTGTGCACACTCTACATGTCTCATTTGAGGCATGTATGATTTTGTCTTTGTACATAAGTTTTGTTCGTATTGCTCAAGAGCTATGAGGCCAGGCCCTTCACTATTCATGGCAGAAGACTCATATTGTAACAGTCCCTGTAAGTATTCAGTTGAAAATTTCAAAAAATGAAAAAAAATGCAGAACAACCAAAGGATGTTTTTAAGTCAGTCCATTCAGGGACAAATGAAAGCCCCAGGTCAATACAATTTTCTACTCTCAGAAACTCCATTTCAAGATTTTCTTATGAAAATTGAGAGTGCAGATGCACGGGCAGGCTCAGGGATAGGAAGAACATAGAAAGTGTAGGCAGTCAGGGAGTCCATTTTGAAGGAAGGGTCAGTACCAGGCCATTAATTGTGACTCCATGCCCAATGGATGCTTCAAGGCTACTGGTCTCTTCATCTAGCAGGCAGATACCCCTGCGAGTTGCCAAATTGTTATCCATATTTTTCCCCCTAGAAAATATTGGATCAAGCCACAAGTCCTACACATAGAAAGAACTAGAGAAATCACATTCAAATCCTAAAAATAAGTTACAGAGGAGACTCTACAATGGAGTGGTGGGGCCTGCAAAAGATCAAATGACCCTGTGTAAGGAGAAATTCAAAAAATGGCTATGTCGACTGAATTCGTGCCTTAAATCCATTAAACAGATTATAGGCAGGCTCAGAAATGGAATACCAGGGTTGGGGAAGGAGGAGCAGTGTCAAAAGAGCCAGGAGAGACTCAAAGGAAAAGAAACGATGAAGATTCAAAGTCTTCGGGCTCTGAAAATAGTTCAGAACATGCCCAAAATTGACTAAGTATGGAGGAGACAACGAAAGCTACCAAGTGTCCAAACGACGCACCTCCAAAGATTAAATCCAAAGGGGTAGGCTCAAATAAGTGCCAAGCCTCCACGCATCCAGAGCTCCAAAAGTTAGCACCATGCCATTGAAAAGTCTTCAACTAGGTGGAAGGTGCCAAGTGTCGGCTCAACGCAATTCCAAAATGGGAGCCCAAGGTGGAGGCTCAAACTTACGCCAGCCCTCCACGTAGCCAATGGTCAATAGAGGTCAAAAGGAGAACGGGCCCAAAATGGCTAAGTAATGAATGCAGGCGGAAGGCGCCAAGTGTCCAAACAACGCACATTTCAAAAGCGAGACCCTAGGCGGAGAATCAAACGAGCACGGGCTCACTGCGTGTCCCAAGATTTAAAAAAGAGGGGACAAAGTCAAGTTTGAATAGTCAAAGAAGAGGCGGGCTAGTAGCGGAAGGTGCCAAGTGTCAACATGACACCATTTCAAAGGCGCGGACCAAAAGAAAATCTCAAACAAGTGCTAACTCGCCACGTGTCCTAGAGCCCGAAAAGGTGAGGGCGACCGTTGAAAAGTCCAAAGGCCCATGGAGGTCTCCATGTGTCATATCCATGCTACTCCAAAGGTAAAGTCTGGGGGCAGTTTCTAAACATGTGCAAAGCCTCCACGTGTCTTGGGTCGGATACAGTGCCTCCACCCATGGAAAAGACTCAGGAAGAATACAAAGGAAATAGGGAAACCTGTGGATGCTGCCACGTGTCACATGAGTACTATTCCAAGAGTGAAGTAAGGATTCAAATATCAAATGGATGCAGAGCTACCAAGTGGAATTGATACACATAAACTCATTTAAATATTGCATGCCCGTGACCCAAAAATTCAAATGACCATATCTTTTGACTGAGAACTCAGATTTGGGCGGGAGAATATTTTTTGGACACATCTCGACGCCTCTATGCCTTAAAACATAAAATATCATTTTCTACATGCATTGGTGGGTGAAAAATGGGAAAACGTCTTCCAGGCCATTAATACAGAGCCTGATTTCTCCAACTACTAGATTTGATTCGATTCGATCCGCCGTTCTTCTTCAATAGGCCAAATAGATAGAGAGAGCCAAAATCGACAAATTTGGGACGGATTTGAGAAAGGCATTGATTGATAGCGGTTGAGTCTTCAAGGCAGGATTCAATGCATTTCTCATGGTAGTTGAAACAGGATTCGACTTTTCCCTCTTCTCTCTCTTATTCTTTCTATATATTGTAACACTTCTCATTTGAGAAAGGAGATTATTCTGGGCATAGGGAAACTCTGTCAAATTTATTTTCCGACTCCATTTTGAGTTGAAAATCTTCTCCTATGCTCTGGAAAGCATTTTTGTGCCTCTAAGCCCAGAAATGTAATGGTCTGTGCACCCATATAGAGCAATAAAACATGTTTTTGTGGTGTTTCTTCAACCCTTTGCATTGTTTTGTTGTCTCTCCATGCCTCTCCCTTTCAAATCTATTTTTTGTGCATGTATTTCACATTTGCAGGTGTAGGGTGTTGTGTTTCATGGAGTTTTGATCATGGATTAGGGTCTAGGTTTGTGTCACTTCTATCTGACCTTCCCATCTTCCTTTCTCCCCTATTTCATCCTTCCTCAATAGAGCATCTCACCCCTTTCCTTCTCTGGTGTATCACCACTTTAGTGTAGGCTTTTCTTTCACCCTCTTTTTCTCTCTGGTTCCTTGGAATGGTTAGATTAGGATAGTTTAGTTTTTCCTACATTAGAGTAGCTTCATGGCAGGTAGTTTAGGAACAAGAACCAACTTTCTCTAGAGGATCATCTCAGGTTTGCAAGTCCCACATCTTGAGAGATGATCCAATGTTATGCAATCACACCGAATGCCCCATTTTAACCACTTCACATCTTTGGCCATTCGGGGGTGCTGTGATTTTGCATTAACAATTACACTAGTGGAATTATCAGCATTTGGAAAAGCATATAGTGAATACATTAACAAGTATGTGCATAGATTCAAGCCCATGCTCTAATAAAATTTAAGGAAATAACTACATAAATATCATTTTTCCACATTTGTTGGTCAAAAAATTAAGGATCAATAGAAATATTTTGATGCTAATGGAGATGATATTAGTCTAATTATAAAGATGAAAAGTACCACTACATGCATTGGTGGAGAATGTAGATTACCTTGATGTGGGTATGCATCATATATATGTGTCAGGATGTGGTGCATTCATTGTCTACCTATTTGATTTGGTATGACATTGATAATCCCAAACCTCTATGATGTTTGTTTTAAATTATAATTATTGTTGTAGACACTAAAATCTAGTAACTTGTCCATGTGCAATGCCATGTTAGACATTATATCCTTGTTAAGTCATGGAAAATTTTGCACAATGAATATTCATAATTAGGTGAATAGTATATATTTCCTAAATCCCATTTGTTTATTTGGTCATTGTATACCTTCCCCATGATTTTCCAAAAAAATCACAATCGTTACTATTTCCCACTTGTATAGCCAAAGAATATTAGTCTTAAAGATTTTTTTTATGGATCTCCTTCACATCAAAAGTCTATGATTGTAAAAAAAAACATTCATCGCTATGAGATTAGATGGGCCCTTGGATCAAAATCACCCACACTAAAGTTTCACCAAAATTATAATTTAATTGAATTCGCCATTGTGTGTATATATATAATATTTACTTGAAATAAATAATTTTCATTTAAGTTGAAGGCAAATTCTGAATTTGTGACTTCAAAAAACACAAAAGGTATTAGAAATAAAATATTTCTGGAGTATTACTTACCAATAGGGAAGAATTTTATATCAAAAAATGTCTTGCCAGACTGGTCACGTTCAATGCTTTTACAACATATTAATGTTATCCAAAATATGACCCGAGCTAATTTTAGAAATTGACAATTCCATAGGTTGAACTTGGTCCAGGTATAAATTGATCAAAATATGGAAAAAAATAGTGTTGGTTACATTCCTTTCCTCGCAAGCCAACCCCTTCATTTTACATACTTAGCCAAAATGTTTTATCAAAATTGGGAAAAATCTTGAATCATTCGGCTAAATCAGGATTTTAAGGAATAAAAGTAAATTGTTCCTTTATTCCTATGTGTTCGCTGCTTAAGCACATTGGCCGCATGTGGGGAATCAAGGATTTGTTTTCAAGTTAGGTGGATCGAGGTCCATAGGGAACAGTTCCTTGGGGTCGGAGGTTCTCTGATCTTGAGTAACTTAGCCGACAATGAAGTGGCAAGGGAGTAGATTCGACCAAATTGGTTAAGGCTATAGGTAACTCCCATGCAACACACAAGCAACACTGCCCTTGTTCCTCACATTCTTCAACCGACTGATTTATCATGCCCTAGTGCATAAAATATTAAAGTGGTATGTAACGTCCTACGGAGATCCTCTGTTACATTCCTCACCATGCCCTGGAAATATGCCATGACCATATCTTCCTCCTCAAAACTCTAAATCTTGTAAAATCGTTGTCTTGTTGGAACCCATGGGTTTAAGCAAGAAATTCAGTCGATGGCATCAGGGAATTTCAAAATTTTATGGAGTTAGGTGGGAAACTAAAGTATAATAATAAGTCCCAACAATTAAGATGTGGTCCCAGGTGTTCAACTACCATATTTGATGAAGTATGGTGCCCTTTCCTTATCCTAAAATCAAAGTGACATGGGGAACTACCAATGGTCTTGTAAAGGTTCCCATGATTGTTTTTAGAACCTTAATGCATGTTGTTGGTGGTTGAATCTTGGAATCCAAGTTTCCCTCTGAAAGTTTCCCCCCTCATCTCTCTCTCCCATTTTCTATATATTGTAAAATGGAAGCCCATTTGTAAAGGTTGGACCCTCCTTATACAAGGTCTTCATTCATAGTGTTTCCAAGCGTTTTGAGTTATAGGCTTTAGATTTGGATTTTGGAATGTGTTTATACTTTCTTCATGTATTGTAATGGAATGTGCATCCTTATAAGGAAATAAAATTCATGTATTGTGGTTATTCTCTGCCCTAACTTGTGTTCTATTGCATTTTACTGCCTCTTCATTCATTGTAGGTATGATTTTTATGTTTATCCACATTACAGGATATATTTTTTCATTGTGTTTTGCATGGAAATGGAAAGTAAAACTTTGTTTTGGACTTTGACACTCATGTATTCCAGCTCCTTAATTTATCTTCCATTTTCACTCATATGAGATTATCCTTCCCCCTCTTTTTAGTGCTATCACCTCCCCTTAGTTTAGGATTTCCCCTTTTATACATCTAGATCTCACACCCTAGTCATTTGGAGCATTAGGTTAGGATTAGATAGTTTCTTTTCCTTGATCTGTAGGAATAATTTTAGCACTAGGATTGAGTAGAGAAACTAACCTTCTCTGGATTTTTGTCTCAAGTATTAAACCCCACAACTTGGAGACAATCCCATGCTACCTCAAATTCTTGGGTTGTCTATGACCCAGGGTAGGGTGCAATTTTGAGCTCCAACAGTTCTGGCACACTTGGTGGGATTAGTTTGAGGCACTTTACAAGTTCACATTGCCAAGTTTAATGTGTTATTGGCATTATTCATCCTTTGGATGAATTTTCATCACATTTGGCGACTCCATTGATCCAATAAACCCATTATCTCATATGCATACCTTTCCCTTCATTATTTCATTCAATTTATTCCGTTCCCTTCACTTTTTCATTCATTTTCATGGATTCCACTTCATTCATGGTATCTTCAATGAGATCTAATCTATTTTCTCATTTCAGTTCTTCTCCCCTTTATTTAACTTAGTAGTGGAATGATATCCCCAAAACATATTTGATAGAATTTCCTTTGTTCCATGGTGATAAACTAAAATTAACTAAAATGTGAAATAATAGGAATTAATCTAATCTATAACAACATGTAAATACAATTAATAAATGTACTAAGTTACTACAAAAAATGACCTAATCAACTGAGCTAATGTAAATAGAAACCCTAATATGCAAGAAGAGTAAGGAAGTGACTAAGATTATTAGAGAATCTCATTGGACTATGTGTCACAGAAGTGATTAGAGAAATAGTAAACATGAACGACTATGCAGAGGTCCCAAAAAGGAAGGATCTGAGCTATCTAGCTAGACTACAGTGTCTGGAGAGGGACAGGGGCACTTGTGGGTGCCCTAGTCTATGCAGGAGGTCCTGAAATGGATTTCACAGGTTCATAAGGTAGTCCAAAACCATTGTTGTATGTCACATTAACTTTGCTACACTGTTCCAGGTTTTACTGATAATCCAAGATGATAGAAAGACCTGCAAGAAACTAAAATAAGTATCAAAACCCTAAAAAAAGGAATGCATATGAATAGGTCAGACTAACCTCAACTGCCACAACAATGGACTTACAAACCAAGTACTGCACTACATTCTAGACCCAAATGTAGTTCTAGTGTGTGTGTGAATCATGTGCCCTAGGTGCTCTTGTGTCAGTCACACTTTGTGAAGTAGCGAGAAATAACTATATGTAAAAATGTAGTAGAATGGTGGATGTAATAGAATATAATCCCATCCTATGATTGTGTGATGCAGATGAACCAATCTTGTCCTTTGTGATGGAGATAAATATATGCAAATGATCTCCAAATGACTTAGATGACTGCAACCCTAGGTGGATGATAGTAGTGACTAGTTCTTGGCCCCTCATTATGGTCTCATAACTTTATATTTATAGGGTTCTCTTGATCTAATTTCGTAATTAACTCCAAAATGGCCAACCACCAAAAAGATAAGAAGCTAAAATCGCTAGAAACTGCCCAAAAAGTGGGGGGAAAGTTCAAAAAGGATCGGGGCACCCCTGGTGGGACCAGGGTGCAACTGGGCATCCTAGTACTATCCTGGGTGCCCCAATCAAAGATAAAATAACATGAAATGAAAAAAAATGGTTGGGCATGTAGGTGAAAGAGGTCGAGAGTGAAGAAAGTAAATAAAGTAAGATGGCCAAAAGACATGGGTTATTTAGTATTTTCTCCACTCAAAAACCTTCTAAATAGTACTATAAGACCAAGAATAAATAGTGTCTAAAGTTCATGATTATGTGTCTATATTTCCCCCACTTTATGTTGGTGAGCAAAAATCTCAGTAACATAAAGTAGATAGAGACGTGTACCTGATATTCCATGTAGAGTGATGTAGAAACACATTGAAGGACTAGAAAAAGTGTGGAATGAAAAAAAATATGATGGAGCGTTCAACCTTTAACTGCTTCCCTAAATATTTATGAAGAGAACTCTGCACATCCTATTTTTTTGGATGATTCGATGCCACTAGCCAAAGAATTATATCGATGAATCCCATTGTATCCTCTAACCTTTAACTGCTTCCCAAAATGCTAAGTACTACCATGTCTTGTAAAATTTTCTATGTACAGGGTTCGTAGACTAGTCTAAACCCGCTCATTGTATGTAACCCACAATGCCAAGGGTGGAAAGTGCACTAGTATAGAAGCATTGTGTAGAATGTAAAACCTGAAATGATGATCCCCTATGTGGGGGCACATGAGACATCGTTGATAAGAGAATACGACCCCAAAAGAGGACTAACCACATGTACTCTAAAAATTTTCCCTGTAGGGGGAAGGGAATGCGATTGGTATAAACCAAGGAAAGTAAAAACAAAGAGGCTAGCCAAAAAAAGTGTTATTATGAACAAACATGTATGTAGAAAGCAATGTGTAAGCAACCAAGCCATATAGTAATGTAAACACACAAGAAGACAAAGTAAGCTGCATAAAGTGGGATCTAAATATGGGACATCACTCATGATGTAAAAAAACACACAAGGCCATCATGTCCACATACAAAAAAACAAGTGTGCACACCAAACAAAGGGCAAGACCCACATACAAAACAAGCAATAATAGAAAATGCAACAAACAAGTATGGATGAAAATATCCTTGCATAACAAATGCTACACATGAAGTACCCGTTAGAATGTTAGAAAGATAACTAGTATGTCAAAACTAAGTGTTGGGTGCGTGAATGTAGGGCACTCGAAGAGCGCACAATGCTACAATATGGTTGAAGCGCTTAGGATCAAGACTTAGCCATTTCTATTGTTAAGGCTATTTTTGGAGTTAGTGTGCTGAGCACACAAAGACATGAAGACTTGCAGTCCATGCAAGGGTATTTTGGGAACAAGCATCAACCGAGCACCATGCATAGTTTAGGCTAATAATAGGATTTCTACTCAGAGTTAACTATAGGAAGTCTATTGTTAGATCACTTGCATGTTTTGCATCCTTTTGTAAAGGCACATGGCTATTATTAGCATGTGGCCTATTTTGAGATAGTGCATGGGTGGTGAAGGGAAAGTCCCCACCCCTATATATATGTATTGATTTGCATGGTTAAGTAAGTGTCAATTATTGTAGAGTTATGTTGTTGGTTTTGTCACGCGCATGACTCATGGAGATACCTCTATAATGTATGAAGCTTTTACGTTTTACAGTATTTAATACAATGGATCATATTGGCTGGATAATGGTGTTGAACATGACTGAAACTAGTTCTTGTATGGTAAATCTTGTTATAGTCATTGTTTAGTTCATCTTTTATATATTCTAAGATCTAGATCTGGTTTATGCATTGTGGATTGTTTACTGTTGGTTATGAATCTGAATATACATATGCACTATCATGCTAACATTCTGTATAAGCAACTCTAAAGAGGGACCTGGTGCCTTTGCGTGCTTTGGGTGAGTGCTCAGCTCAGGCTGAGTGATGTGCCAGCGTGCCTGGGTCATTTACAGTGAATTCTAGGCTGCATCATTGGTTCCATTGTTGGGACCTCTTTCTCAGCTGTTTTTCAGGATGTTGCATGATGAAGACGTACCAGTTGACCTTAACAAGTGTTGAGGAGTGGATAGTAGATCTGGAAGAAGAATACACTCAGAGATTCAACATTGGATCTGAGTTTGACGCATGCATGTGAGTTGAGCAGAGTCTATATGACTACTTATATGAGAGTTTCTTTTCTATTTTTCCCATAGAGCTATATGAGTGGCTAGTTGCCTATGCATCTAAAAGGAATTGGAGGTTTCATACACTTGTCTATAAAAAAGAAGAATTTTAGGCCTCTATGATGTTGATCTGATTTGGACACATTGTGGATACTTGGTTTCATGAGGTTATAAATAGCTATATTTTGGAGTACTCAATTTCCACTTACTCTTGTCTAGAGGTAGCTGAGTTTCAATTTTTACGTTATCCCAGGGGATCATATCTGCATGGAATTCCACTGGCGATCAAGATCTTGATGGTAACCTTGAATTTGGAAGAGAAGCCAATGGCTAGCTAAACCCCACCATGTGTGAGGGTAGGAGCAGGTGTGGTGAAGGATGGCAGACCTAGTGGTAGAGAGGAAAAGAGAAGAAAGGTAGCTTAAGTTCAATGAGGTGTGTGAGAGGGATTTAGAGAAGTAGTGTGAGGTTGTAGAATGGATGGAGTTGTGGAGAGAGATGGCTCGTGAAGGATTTGGAGCTCACGCAGAGGACGTGGAGCCAGAGCATCTGGAACTCCCCCATTTGGGAAAGCATGATAGGGAACCCTCATCGACCTCTTATGAGAGCACGCCAATAGAGACAACATGGGCCATGGGTGTGCATCTGAATCTACCTGGAAACCTAGCCCTTGCTTGGTTTTCTAGTTTCTAGTACAACTAGTAGTCAACAAGCTAGTTTGGGTAGTAGAGTAGCAAGAGGTAAAGTTGACTTATCAACAGGTTCAGGAGTAAATCAAATAGCAAGTACATTTATGGTCGGGTAGACATCTTCCTTGTTATTTGGAGGTCCAGTTGGAGGTACCTTTTTAGGCGCATCGTTGGCACAGAACATAGGCATGTAAAACTTTGGACTCACATATGGGAGTAGTGCAACTTCACAGATTGTGGGAGTTCAATTTAGCACCACTATTGGGACACAAGGTAGTGCATCCTCTGGTTCAATTCTTGTTACAGGGGGAGGATCAGGAGGCACAAGTGGCTTGAGATCTGGTGGATTTAGTGGATCTAGAAGTGGAGGTAACACAGGATATTTGGATCTGGTGGGCATGGTCCTCATCAGCCCCAAAATATTTACATGGAGATGTCACTTCATCTCCCAGAGTATAGGGGAATAGAAGATGTTGTTGAGCATGTCCATATGTGTGAGATACTGTGGCACGTGAAAGGAATTACAACTTTAGAGCACAAGGCCAGTCAGTTTGCAACTATGTTGCAGGGACACACACACAACTGGTACATGAAGTTTGACCATGATCAAACTTGTGTGGATTATACGATGTTATGAGATGCTTTCTGTAAAGAATTTTATATCCCTGAGTTCGAGAAGAAAAGTATAAGTGTGCTCAAGGATATCAAGTAGGGCACTACTGAGAGTGTCCATGAATATGATGCTAGTTTTAAAACACTCTTTTCTAAACTATCTTATGATATCCATGCAAGTCAGCATGCATAGTGGTTCATCAGAGGCCTGATCACACCTTTTAGGAGGGTGCTCTCACATAAGACTTATACAGACCCACACGAGGTGCTTGAAGAAACTTTGCGCGCTGAGGCAGTCGGGAGCATAGACACTGGAGTGAGTCCATTCTTGGAAGCTTAGATTGCAAAAATGGAAAAACAGTTGGAGAAACTATCAGCCAATACAACACATGAGACACACACTAGAATTTGGTGCATAAATTGTGAAGTAGAGGGGCATACTAAGGATAGTTTTCCTCGCAGATCGATGCACTCCTTATTACTGGATTGTGAGATATGTCATTTAGACCATGATGCAAGCCGTTGCCCATTGTTGCAATGCGTGATAAGGAAGAATGTGTCCTGCTACTATAATATTTTCCGGTCCACAACTCACAATACTAAAGATTACAGGTTGATTGATCAGATCCATGATGCCATTGATATTGGTGTACGACAGACTGGAGTTGTGAATAACTCTAAGGATAAAAGTGAGCAACATGATCATGATCACACTCAAGGGCACTATGATCATAATGAAGGGTGCTTTGAGGGAGGCTCGTGGTAGAGGTCGAGGATACCATGGTGGATTCAAAGGCCGAGACCATGGTGGTGGATGAGGTGAGTTACCTCATGGTACATGTTATACGTGTAGATCTGCTGACCATTATAGGCGTGAGCGCCCTCATAACGTTACTTTTTCTTTTTGCAGAAAGAATCATAACTATGAAGAGTGCCCAGATTTATATGAACATCTGAGAAAGAAGCACAAACAAGAGAACAAGGACATAGGGATGGTTAGAATATAATGCCATGGAAAACCAATGGATGCCGAAGTTAGCACCAGATCCTGAGATGGTACCTATGAAGATTACTACATGTGCTGAGGCTGCACATGCCAGAGAAATGTTGCAACAGAAGCCTACCATTACTAAGGAGGAGGTTTTACATGCAAAATATCCAGACCCTACACATCAAAAGGAGGTTTATCAGGAAACCATGGAGGTACTCAGAAATCTGTAGGGTGAAATACAATGTTTAAAGGAACAGTCACGGAAGTTGGAACAGAAGAAGGCAGCTGAGACTTTCTAGTCGGATGTTGATGATCTGAAGGAAGTATGCAAGATGTTGCATCAGGAGAACATTATTCCATTACTAGGGAGTTGGTTAAAGGGAAACACTTCGCGCACTGGTATTGAGAATGGATGGAAGATTTTGCATGCTAATCTCCCTCCTCATAGCTTGGATTATGACAAGGAGATCACTCTGAATGTTGTTGTGGATGGATGGATTTTGAGAAATATTTTGATTGACACAGGCATGAAAGTGAATGTGCTTACTTTAGATGCATGGGTTTAGATGGGTAGACCTCCATTACAACCATCTTCCAATGTATTGTATATGGAAAATCAGACTAAGGCCATGCCAATTGGAGTCTTGAAGGATGCATCCATTACTATACAAGGGGCCAAGTTCACTGGGGACTTTGAGGTCTTAGCGCTTGCAGAAGAGGACAACTTCCCAACTCTACTTGGGTGCCCTTGGTGTTATGCAAATAATGTTGATCTATGGTTCAATAAGGGATATATCAGTTTTGAGAACAAGGAAGAATGAGTTATTATCCCTTTGACAGATGGGAAATCTGCACCTTATGTTGAGCCCTTAAGTGAAGAAGATCTGAACAAAATTTATGTGCACACCATTTGAGATCCAGAAGTACTTGAGCCATCTAAGGAAGGAATTCTCTAGTGGGATGATGCATAGTCCATCAGTGATACTACAAGTATTTCCTGTGACAATTGGGCACATGACACCTATGAGATGGTTGGGTGAGGTAAGAAGCACAACTGCACGTGTAAGTAGGTCGTGTTGTGTTAGGTGGTTAGGAAACAACCCTGTACCCTGGTACACTGGTGAAGGAAACCCTGAGGTATTCCTGTGAGCCATGGAAGTACAATGGAAGGATCAGGTGGACAGAAGGAACATGTTAGTTTATACCCTGTGTGGGACAACATCGCATTGGTGGATGGTTCATAGGGATAATCTCATAGAATGGAGAGAGGTGAGAATTGCTCTATCAACAAGGTTTCTCAGAAGTAATGCACCTACTCAAATATGTGAATATCATGGTAATAATCATATTCAGAACCATGTTTAGTAGTGTGAGAGACTCTGGACAGAGGGGTAAGAAGCTTTACCACCTTCGTTGTGGGTGCACAAACTTTATTTCACCTTGCGAGGTTGCGCACATGCATGGTATGTTTATGCAGAGTTGAATAGAGAGACTGGAAATTGACAAAACTTGACTGCAGGTATGATCTAGACTTTTTACTTCTCCACTAAACCTCTAATGAATGAGGCATTACAGGTTATGAAGTGCTTGACTATGGGAGATAGTGCAAAAGCTGAAGAACTCATTCAGGAGTTACTTGGTGAGTCAGACCTAGAAGCACATTTTGAAGAAGTAGATGAGACAGATGCATAACTTCTTGAGTGCACTTTCCTAGATAAGGAGAAAGGAAAGATGGTCTACATGGTGGATGATGAAGAAGTGGAAAATTTGGACATAGATCATTCAAAGGGTATGGGGGAGGTCTTAGACAATATAGATGAGAAGGTGTGCGCCTACCATGAACCTATGAAGATGAAGAAAGTGAACATTGGAATGGATGTTGAACCTAAGGAGGCCATAATTGGAGATTATTGGTCTGACTCTGAAGTGGCTAAGATAATTGAGTTATTACATGATTTCCAGGACTTGTTTCCTAGAGGCTACCATGAGTTGAAAGTAGTTCATGAATCTTTGGGTGAGATGAAAATTAAGTTAAAGGAAGGTGCATGCCCAATTAGTAAGATACCTTATAGGATGAACCCTAACCTTGTGTAAAAGTTAAAGAAGAAATTGACAAGATGTTGAAAATGGCATCATTGAGCCCATAGAGGAATAAGTGGGTTAACCCTATGGTAATCAACATAAATAAAGATGGATGGAATAAGGATTTGTGTGGATTATAGGGAGTTGAATGTTACATGTGTGATTGATCCTTTCCCTACACCATTCAATGAAGAAATATTGGAAGGTGTTGCAAGGCTCAAAATATATTCTTTTACTATAGGTAGCATCAAGTAATAATTTCTAAAGAAGATCAAGAGAAGACTAATTTCACCATTGAATGTGAAATTTTTACATACACGGTGATGCCCTTTGGATTGAAGAACGCGCTTGCATTATTTTCACGCATTGTTGTTCAAGCATTCCAGGATTTTAGTCTAAAATTTTGACTACTGTTTACTTGGATGAGTGGACAGGTGTATGGGCTTGACTAAGGATCATTGTGACAATTTGAGGCAGGGTTCATTTTATGGAGACAGTTATCTCTTGGAATGGCATCGGAGTGGAATTTGCTATACCTAGTGAACATCCTCGGAAGTAGATCTACGGGAAGATGTAGATTTATTTTAGGCACTTTCCTAGAAAGGAAATTATCTTTACTTGATGGTCTATTAGTGGATGTGATAGAAATTGAAAATTTAGACAGGATATTTATGCTGAGGTCTTATCAAAATAAATGACAAAAAAGACGTGTGTCTATTCAACGGAGCTAAGAACCTTTTAGGATGAAGAGTTTGAACATTGGATTTATAGATGTTGATGCCTAATGAGGTCTAATTGAGATTACTGTATGACTTTCAAATGAGCGACAACAAAATCTCTTGCTCCACGATTTCCATGACTTGTTTCTTTGTAATAAGGCTACCACTTTCTGAGCAAAGGAATTAATATTCTGTGCCGTGAGATCAACATAAATTTAAAGGAAGTGTGCTATGCGTCTATCATGTTGGACCTCCTTGTTGCACGTTACTACAAATGAACCCTCATTGATGAAACGTTAACAGAATCTTTGACAAGTGTTGAACTCTATGCATTTTTGACGTGCCCATAAGGAATCAGAGTGCGCGTCTACAGCCTCATGCCCTAATCTTGTGCTAGATAAAGAAAATCAGACACACCCCGACATGATTTCAAGAACCTTTCAAGTTAAAGAACTCTTTGTCATTGTAGACTACTAGGGAGCTATGGTAATCAAATATATGGATGAATCAGTTCCTTATTGCATGTTTCCCTACACCATTCGGGTAAAGAAATATTGGAAGGCATTGCATGAGGCGTCGATAATTTACCCTCTTTTACAGATGTGATCTTCTAGGTATCATCAGTATTGATTGCTAAAGAAGATCAAGTGAAGTGAAAAATTTCACCACTGATATAGGGGATAGTTTTGCAATACATGAAGTGATGCCCTTTGGATTAAAAAAATTAAATGTAATATTTTAGGCGAACATTGTTGTTCAAGCATTCCATGATTTTATTCACCAAATTATTCAAGATTACTTGGATGAATGGAATATATGGGATTTGTAAGGATCATTTGACAACTTGAGGTTAATGTTTGAGAGGTGCATATAGTTAAGCATCTATTTAAATATCAGGAAGTGCGTATTTGCTACACCTTTTGGAACTCTGCTAGGGCATATCATCTGGAAGGAGGGTTTGTTAGTAGATCCAAATAAGGTTGCAGTCATCTTAGGCTTGGAGGATCCTACTAGTCAGAGTGAGTGTGCGTGGATTCTTGGGCCACACAAGGTATTACAGAAAATTTATCAAAGGATATGCTAAGATTTTCATGCCCTTGGAGGAGTTATTAAAGGGTAAAGGAAAGTTCTATTGGGGAGAACTGCAACAACACACATTCGAAGCACTGAAGGAAAGGCTTACTATGGTGCCTATCCCACATTTTCCTTCATGGAATATACCTTTTCATGTACATGTGGATGCCTCTGGCATGGCCATTGGCACAGTTCTAGCTTAGAATGGAGAAGGTATTGTAGATCATCCTATTTTCTTTGCTAGCAGAAAATTAACTCAACTAGAACAAAATTACACAACTATAGAGTGTGAGGCTTTGTTAATGATCTACGCGCTACATAAGTTTGACAATACTTTCTATAAACACCTTTTGTTTTCTATACAGATCACATGACATTGAAATACTTGGTGAACAAGCCATCTTACAGGGGTGCATATGCCGATGAGTTCTATTATTCCAGGAGTTTGACTTTATAGTTATGGTAAAGCCAGGTAAAAAAATTTTGGCCTAGATCATTTATCAAGGATTCAATCAGGAGAGGACTCGTAGATTATTGAAGATACAATGTTAGATGCATAGTTATATAGGTTAAATTGACACACCCTCGGAATTAGAGGATATTTCTTTTCTTTTTACGCATAGCATGGATGCCCAAAGGAATGAAGGCCTTGGAAAAGAAACAACTTGCAATTCACGCTCACACCTTTCATGTTGATCAGTGGTGACTTATACAAACTAGGTCGAGATGAAGTATTGCACCGGTGTGTACTGGAGCATGAGCTGAAACAATAATTATGGAGGAGGCTCATGGTGGTATTGCATAGGTGGACACTATGCTAGAGGATGACACTGTGCATGCAAGATTCTACTAGCTGGTTTATGGTGGGAGACCTTGTACAAGGATTGCAAAGAATATTGTAAGGTGTGATCATTTTCAGTGCCTTGGAAAACCTAGGTAGAGAGATGAAATGCCTTTGAGGCCTATTACTAGTGCAGAACCTTTTGAGAAATGGGAAATTGACTTTGTGGGTCCTATTTCCCTAGCCACGCGCAGAACTGGATCGCGCTACATTATCACTTGTACAAATTATCTTACAAGGTGGGCAGAAGTGACACCTACAAAGGATTGTATAGTAGCTACAACAACAAGGTTCTTGTGGGAAAATATTCTTACCAGGTATGGATTTCCTTTAAGTTTGACAAGTGATAGAGGCACTCATTTCCTTAATGAGACCATCAGGATATTATTGGATGAATTTATGGTTGCACACCATAAGACAACACCCTATCACCCTCAAGAAAATGGGATTACTGAGGATTTCAATAAGATATTGAGCCAGAACATTGACAAAAATTTGTGATGTTAAAAGGAAAGATTCGGATGATAAAGTTTCTATTGTGCTTTGGGCATATAGAACAACCTACAAATGGTTGAATAAGGCAACACCCTTTCAGTTGGTATTTGGCACAAAGATAGTTATGCCCATGGTATTCATGTTACCTTCTTTGTGTATTACATGCACAGGAGGACTGGTTGATGAGAAATCATTGGAAGAATAATTGACAAGTTGATACAACTGGATGAGAGGTGCGCAATAGTACGATGGAGTTAGAAGAAAGAAAAATCTAGGTAGAAGGCATGGCACGATAGGCACATCAGGGACAAGAAGCTTGAGGTTGGGTAGATGGTACTTCTTTATGATTCAAAGTTTTTATGCCACCTGGGAAAGCTTAAGGTACATTGGTTGGGACCACATGTTATAACTCAGATACTTGACTCAGGCAATTTCCAGCTTGAGGCGCTTGGTGGAACACAGTTTCCCGGTTACTTCAATGGGAGTAGGCTGAAGTCCTACTATAAATAAACCTTCTTGGTGTTTGTAATAAGGAAGTATTTCCATTTAGATTAGATTTCCCTTAATGTATTTCCTTTAGATGTGTTTCCTTCTTCATTGTCACCGTGCTTTGTCAATTTAGTTCAGTGTTATGTGTAATAAGCACACCGGAAGTTGGTTGTAATCTAAAGTGTTTTCATGTGACAGAGGACTGCACATACCCTTAGTATGGGGTGGATAAAGAAGGTTAGTCTGGTACAGAAAATAAATAAAATCACTGGGTGACCATAAAGGGAATAAGTTTTCAAAATTAATGAAATCTTCAAGAGAAATTTCTCAAAGTTAACACCATGCGTAAGGTGATGAGAACTCAGTATGAAAATCAAGGATGCTGCAACATTAGAGACTATGAATGTTGGGTCACATTGGATAAAATACTTTGGTGTAAGGAAGTGCGGGTAGAGGAGATATGTGACAGATAAGTAGTGGCGCGCCAGAAAGTTATGACTGAGGCACAAAAGTTTGAGGCGCAAGAGATTGGGAAGTGGGACAAAGAAGCACAAAACACGCTCAATGGGAATTAATGTCATGTATGGTGGTAGGTGGAGAAATTAAGGAAGGGTATTTTTTGAAACTTTTAATAAAGCCAATGTTTGCAACGTCATTTGTTACCTTGTGATTTCAAAGAAAATTGAGAAGTGCAAAGAACATATGGAGAAAATGAGTACTTTGTAGATCGAGTAAACCTATCGAGATTCGAAGCACATTGTTGAACATCTAGGCATAGAAGTAGGATTCAAATGGTGGTGCGTGTGTGCGATGAGGGGGTGACTTGGGTTTTATTCAAACGACAACTAGTATTTCATTTGCAGTTACAAGATCAAAAGGAGAACTGGCACCACGGAGGGCTCCAACTATGGAGAAGGAGATTGATGACTGTTGGCTATATTTTCTGCACCGCTGAAAACCTAGGTAGTCATGAGATAAAGCTCCCTCATTTACTGGTGAGGCTCCCGTGTAATATTTTACCAGTTATATGTCCTAATATCTATTTGTTGGTATTACTTTAACTATATAGCTCATGAACCATAGCTAAACAATTTTGCAGCAAGTAAGCAGCTGTAAGAGAAAGGAAATATCTGTAGAAGATGAAAACAATAGAAAGTAGGAAGAAAGGAAAGAAGATGTGCAACCCAATAAATAGTTCACAGAGCTGATCGCATACACATAGATAAAACATATAGATATTTTAACTAAATAATTTGAAGAAAAGGAAAGTTGTAGATATAGATCTAAGACAACACAAAGTTTGTGCAGAGATCTAAAAATAAATAAGAAATAAATGCACCATTGACACAAATTTCTCTAGAAATCTACCTCTTCTCTATTCCTCTACTTGCAGAAAGCTATCAAGGGTTTCAGCTCAGATTCTGGAACACAAGAATGCTGATTACAAATTATGATCATTCAACCCATAGGTTATTCCTCTATTTATAGTGTATAAAGGGCAATTACAAATAGGAAGCTTTAAATGAAATCCCACATGTGGAAGTTATGAAAAGGAAACAACTGACAATCTTCCTCCTAGAATTCCTCTTTACATGACATGCATGATTTATAACTAAAAAATAGAACCTTTAATTTTGCATGTCTACCACCTATTTCCAAGTAATTGACTTCTTCAAGTAATGAATTTTAAACCAATCACCTAATTTTTATAATTTAATTGATTTCTCAATTACTTTGTTAGAGAAAATAAAAGAAAAAGGAAAAGAAATTAAAAGAAAGCTACAACACTTCCAGTGTTTTTCTTCTTCCATATTCTGCATGCGATTGACTCTTTTACCTTTAATTCTCACCAAATTGGAGTTGGAAGCTATGCATGAATGTGATTTTCTTGTAGGTATTGCCTTTGACATGTCTTCCCATTTTATCCTTGAAGCTTAAATAAAAGATGATGAGTTTTATCTGAATCATTTGCGGGTATTGCCTTTGACTAGTGCAATGTTTTCCATAAATGATTTAGATAAAACCCATCATCTTTTATTTAAAATTGTAGATGAGCAATTTTAAATTCTGGAA
Source organism: Taxus chinensis (assembly GCA_019776745.2). NCBI lineage: Eukaryota > Viridiplantae > Streptophyta > Pinopsida > Cupressales > Taxaceae > Taxus > Taxus chinensis. The sequence goes on from JAHRHJ020000899.1 coordinate 168,784, forward strand.
AGCACTCTGGGTGAAGGAAAACACCAGTAAATTTAATGAAGGCTTCAAATGGAAGATTGGGAGCACATGCATAAGCTTATGAAAGGAATTATCCATGCAATGACTTCCACATGGGCTGTGTTAGAAACAAGAGGATGGATTTTTGCCAGAAGCCTTTGCAATTATGAGGGTTGGATCTTTCAGTAAAATTGGTGATAAGTTCGGGGCATATGTCTGTATCATTAACTTCAGAAAATATGGAAGCTATGCATAATTCTGCTAATCCTTTTCTTTCATCATGCTTCATCATGGCATATGTCTAAGCTCTTTTTCTTTTAATTTTGTTGGAATCCCTTGCAATTGGATCAATTTGTGTAGATATAACAAGTTATTATTATTTGGAAGATATATTCAATGTCCCTAACATTGATTTGAGCACCTGTGATGAATACCTATAATTTATTCAGACAAAGATGGAGTCCATGGCATGAATACTTGATTTTTATCACCAAAATCTGCATATAAAGCCTACTGCCCTAAAATTTGAGGCTTTGCTTGCTTGCAAAACAAGAAAAAATATTATTTAATTCACCAGAGCACTTATACCAACATGCAGATGCTCAAAATGACCAAAATTAGGCTATTCCAAACCTAGGCGCCAAAACTGGAAGCTTCTCGATGGTGGAAAATAAAATTTAATGCAAAATCTTTTTTATTTTGGCGCCAAAACCTATTTAGGCTGCAATCCTCATAAAAAAGAATTAATTTCTTCTTTATTATGGCAGCCCATGCTTATATAACCCTCAACATTCTACTTGTAATAATTGCCCTTCTTATTTCTGGCAATTTAATTAATAAACAATTATGTTTATTCACCCAAATTGGGAGCCCAATTATGCATGCTGCTGGTTGCTTTTAAATAAATTTGTTTTATTTATTTTTAACATGCATCCTCAACTTATCTTTAGCTCTTCCACTTGCATTAACTTCCCTTCTATTTATGGCACCAAAATTGAGTGAATAAACCATTAATAAATATTATTAATTGCATTGTTATTCACCCAAAGTGGGTCACATTTTTTAGCAAGGGTAATTTCAAAAAATAAGAAGTCAGCTTGATGGGAATTTCCACCCTACAATGTAGCTCCAAAAATCCCTTCTTCCACTTAAGTGATTTGACTTTCATCATGTGAATTTTTACCCTGTAAGGCAGGTAAGAAATTCCCGCCGGTGTTTTAAGTGATTTTTTCTTCTATAATGGGAATTTTTACCCTGCAAGGTAGGTAAGAAATTATCGCCTACCTGCCACCTATATTATTCCCATTGTAGCTTAAGTGAATTTGACTTTATGGGAAAAATTACCCTGCAAGGCAGGTAAGAAATTCTCACCTGCCTGCCACTACCAAAATTTCCACTGGTGGCTTAAAGTCTTCCTTCCAAAAAGTGCGACTTGCATTAAAACTGGCCTCCTTTGATAAAGTGTGAGTTGTATGGGTGAATAAATATCTTTAGTGGGAAAATTTATCCTGCTAGGCAGGTAGAAAATTCCCATCGGTGCTTTAAGTGATTTTTTATTTATTTTATCATGAGAATTTTCACCCTACAAGGCAGAAAAGAAATTCATGCCTACCTGCCACCTCTAATTTTCCCATTGCATCTTAAATGAATTTGAATTCATGGGAAAAAGTACCCTGCAAGGCAGGTAGGAGATTTTTTCCTACCTATAGCTACCAAAAATCTCATTGTAGCTTACACTCATTAATTCTAGAAGATGCGACTTTCCTGGGAGAGGCTTTTTATCCATGACTTCATCATTTTTGGTCAGAAGCTTACATTTTGAGGCTGATTCCTTCTGGTGCTATATCAATATATGATCTCCAGATGATTTAGGAAATTAAACAGACTATACTGGACAAACAACAAACCTAGGGGAATTTCACAGAGAAACTGCGGAGAAAACTGGAGAAAAACACAAAAGAAATAAATAAAAGCAAAAAATGTTGCCAAAAGTTACAAACAAAGCTTTGAATTCATTCTTGGTGAAAACCCTGTTGATATGTGTGAATACTGGCATGTAAAAATTCCATAGGATTCAACCGGAGCACAATTTACTTCAAACGGGGCATTATTTATTTAATAAATAATTATATAAAAAGTTTCCGTAGACAAAACTTGGTGGAGGGATAAAATGAGTTTCAACATTTGGGTATTTTTCAAAATTATCTCATATGATTCACTGGGAATATCTTAACGTATTACATACATATTATAGAAATAAAAACACAAAAAGACCCGTTATTTTAAAAAGAACGATTTTTTTTCAAATGGGTAGTCACAGATTTCAAGGTGAAATCTGGGGACACCAATGACCCAATAGAAGAATCACTGGTTAAAATGTTATTCCTAGAAGAGGTGATTGAAGGGCAGCCATGGAAGAAAACAAAATAGTGTAGGGTTTCAGAAATCAACCATCGATTTGAGAAGTTCCTGAAGGACATTGCAACAAAAGTCTATAGAAAAACTAACCAGTGGTTGGTAGATGACACTAGGGTTTTATTCACCTCCATGAAAAGGTTACTTGACAGAGTGGGGGTCATGAAAATTCTAGAATTAACCTATTTTGGGAAGCCTGAGCAGTTGTATCAATGGATCATGTTGCGCATGCTTGAAGAATTTTTCTACTTCGCGGGAAGGAGAATGAGGATCACCACCAAGATGATTGGGAAGGTGTTAGGGTTGCGCGAATCAGGCTCAAAGATCACTGATGATTTATGATACGATGAGGGAATTGATGCGAAGACCACCATACATCAGTATAAGAAGGTGGGCCAAGCCTTTAAAGTAACCAACATTACAGACATGGCCACCAAGGTTGTAACATGCTTATTAGGGAGCAAGTTGGGTGCAGTTGAGTGGTGGAATGAGGTAAATATGTGCTAGTTACATATAGCGCACAAGATGGTAACTAAGACATACTACAACATCACTAGGTACATTGCATATATTATGGTGAATGAGGCGCGTGTCTAGGAAGATAAAGGTGAAAAAATAACTTGGGGTGCCATCTTGTTGTTGATTGTATTTAGTGAAATTAGTGTACCTGAAGGACCAAGTGAGAATATCTGGGATTTTTTCATTGGAGAAAAAAATCCCCAACAAATAAATATGCTAAGTATACTATATGCGGGGCTATTTCTAATACATATAAGGAGCACCTAGAGAAGTGGTTCAAGAGGCTGCACAGGGCGTTTGAGGGAGAATGGCACATTCCGTATGAATTGCCCACAGTGCTAGATGGAGAGGATGAATTTTTGGTTTACCAACACTTTAGCTTAGGGCGCTTCCATATGAAGTCTGGCAAAAAAATCCCGTGGTGTAAGTTACCATTCACCTTTACTATAATGTACTTCAGAGACTCTGTGAATAGATTCCATGACGCACGCACACTCTAGTTTAATATGGATAGAGTAGAAGAAAATGTTCACATTATGCACAAGACCTATGTATGACTAGGTAAAGAGGTCTATATTTAAAAAATGGAGTTTGATAACGTGGACATTATGCTGAAGATTTTTACCTTAGGACAAATTGAACCAACGTATGTGCACATCTTTTTGAGGCCAAGGTTCAAGGATGAAAAGGTGGTGAAGGGTGTAGATATGACACTCGCGAGATCTCCAAAGAAGGGGAAGATAGTAGGAACCTCAAGTAAAGTTGTATTGGTGCTCCCTACTCAGGAAGATCTAGTGCCTACAGGGTTAGAGAAAATCCTGGAACATGAGGAAACAGAAGACAACGCCAACCTGATTCATAAAAGGAGAGTTCTGTGGAGAAGGTGCACATCCAAAGACACTGGAGCAGGGACTTCATAGCTGGTAAGAAGATCACCATGCGTAACTCCTATGAAGAATGAGGAAGAAGAAAGGAGAAAGCATAGAAAATATGTTCCAGTAAAGGATAGTGAGGAGGATTCCCCATATCCAAGCGTGAAGAAAGAGGAGGCTAGTCCAAGTATGAGAGAGTGTAGAGTAGAGGCCACCCCCAATGTGGAAATGCAGGAGGATGAGGATATTAGAGAGTGAATACTCTATGAGACTATAAACCAAAGCATGAGTTTCCATGAAAAATTCTTAGGTGAAGAAGAAAGTAGCTCCAGTGGAGACACATAAGTCTTAGTACACCCTAAGTTGAAAGAAGGAGAGAATGAAGAAGAGGCAGACTAGAATGTGGGTGGTACTACGTAGCAGGATGTAGGTATTGTGGTACAACAAGATGAGGGCACATCTATTCATGAGGACGTTGGGGAACATATATGTTGACATGAAGATGAAGAGGTGGTAGGTACTCATAATTTGGGCTATATGGATGACCCACCGAAAAATATTCACGCCCACTTTCAGAGCACTCTTCCAAACAAGTAATTGTATGACTGGGATTTGATGGACCTAGAGATGGAAAATATGCGCACTTGTAAGAAAAAATCATGGAGGATGCAGAATCACATGGATGAGCCCTATTTTGATGTTTGTGAGGAGGAATATAGTTCAAAGAAGATGAGGAAGGTACCACATACATGCCATATGACCATTAAGCTCACATGGTTTTAAGATGAACAGGTGAGAAACACATTTGTTAAAGTGTCAACAGAAGTAGCACGAAGGAATATTGATAAGGAAACAACAATACATGTGTTGTTGGATGATAAAAAGGATAACGACATAAATATCAAAAAAATCACCCAGGAGCGGGATAATGCAGTGGCTGAGGCAAAAAATCTTAAGAATATGGCTAAATATATAGCGGATGAGATCTTATAAAAGAGGTCTAATTTTCAGGAGAAGGTACCACGATATTTTAAGTTTGAAATACATTATATGCACACAACAATTTGTCTACTTTTGGAGGAAGGACCAATGTTCCTCCCTAAAAAAAAGAATGTTGTGGAAGAAGCAGCGAGGGCCAAGGATTTAATTACAAGGAAGATATCTAGTTATGAGGCTGTTTTGCAAGCCTTAAAGGATGAAATGAAGAAGGTAGATTCGGTGTTGGCCAAGTGTACAATGTTTGATAACTTAGTACAATAAATGATGAAAGTAGAGGAAAATGATGTTTTGCTGGAAGCAAAAGATGAAACACTAAGGTGTACAGAATGGGTTACCCTGGTAGAAACGAAGCGTGATATGCTGGATGCTACAAAGAAACAACATATGGATCGAATCAAGAGAATTAGGAAGCTCATTGCCACAAAGATGGATGTCATGGAAGGGATGGTATCAAGTATGGTCAACATCCTTATAATTTTGAAGAGTGCAGATGGAAACATGACTCTAGGTGAGTTAGATGGAATTGTTGTGGATATCCTTGATAAGGAAAATTCAGCGCTTAAGGAATGGTATGATTTTAAAGGGGAAATTTAAAGTAAATATCTAGAATTCATTCTACCAAAGGAAGAAAAGGGTACACAATAAGATGACTCAATGTATTCGTTATTCTTTATTCTTTCATTCATTATCCTATATTCTTTGGAATGACAAGGTGATTACCCATGGCTAGGGTGGCAATCTGTTTTAGTGTGGGGTAATGTTAGACAGACAAAAAGGGGCTAAGTGTTGGGCATGTGAATGTAGGGTGATATAAGAGCACGCAATGCTACAATATGGATGAAGCACCCAGGATCAAGACTTAGCTATTTCTGTTGTTAAGGCTATTTTTGGAGTTAGCATGCTGAGCACACAAAGACATGAATACTTGTGGTCCATGCAAGGGTATTTTGGGAACAAGTATCAGCCAAGCACCATGCATAGTTTAGGCTAATAATAGGATTTCTACTCAGAGTTAACTATAGGAATTCTATTGGTTGAGCACTTGCATGTTTTGCATCCTTTTGTAAAGGTGGAAGGCTATTATTAGCATGTGGCCTATTTTGAGATAGTGCATGGGTGGTGAAGGGAAATTCCCCACCCCTATATTTATTTATTTGTATGGTTAAGTAAGTGTCAGTTATTGTAGAGTTACGCTATTGGTTTTGTTGCGCACATGACTCATGAAGATACCTTATAATGTATGAAGCTTCTGTGGTTTACACTATTTAATACAATGGATCATATCGGCAAGATAATGGTGTTGAACATGACTAAAACTAGTTCTTGTATGGTAAATTTAGTTATAGTCATTGTTTAGCTCATCTTTTATATATTCTAAGATCTAGATCTGGTTTATGCACTGTTGACTATTTATTGTTGGTTATGAATCCAAATATGCATATACACTATCATGCTAACATTTTGTACAAGCAGATCTAAAGAGGGACCTGGTGCCTTTGTGTGCTTCAAGTGAGTGCTCAACTCAGGCTGAGTGATGTGCCAGTACACCTAGGTAATTTACAATGAATTTTAGGCTGCATCAATAACACTTTTGAGAGACGAATGAGGATGCCCCTATTGACCAATATAGGAAGGGTAGAAGGAGAAAATTTGTGCTACATGTAAGGGACCTATATCTGTGATCACAATTAGCCAAAGGTGTGAACACCATGTGTGTATGTTATAGATAAATAACATATAAGAGATCTAGCTAGGATGTGTGATAAAGTGACCATGAACAAGAACAAGTAAGAAAGAGTAAAAGAAACCATAATATGCAGTATGTTGTGGATGGATGGAATGGAATGCAAGAGGGATGGTAGGAGCCATGTGACCCCCAAGTGAATGGAAATGTATGTAGTGAGGTTCATTTGGTTTACCCCCTCAGTACTCAATAATGAACCATAAACGAGAGTGTGTCATCTGGAAATGGTCGAAGTGTGTGGTGTCTAATGTCCTATGATGAGTATGTATGTGTAGTTATGATGATATACAACATATAGAAGAGATGTGTGTGAACCTTATAGCCTAAGAATATATCACGACAAAATGAATGTATGACTGACGATTTAGCCCTAAAGCATGTATCACTACAAGATGAATAATAGGGAGTGGTGAGGTAGCCTAAAGCATATACCAATACAAGATGAATAGAGTAAGTGGCAGTTTAACATATAGCATGTGTCACTACAAGATGAATAATAGGGAGTGGTGATGCAGCCTAAATTTTATACCGCTACAAGATGGATAGTAGGGAGTAGTGATGTAGCCTAAAACGTATACCACTGCAAGATGATAGAGTAAGTGATGATTTAGCCTATAGTGTGTGTCACTATCCTAGAAATGTCACATGATGAAAGGTCAAATGATAAATGCATTATTAATGTAATGTCCATTTGATTTGTAAACCCTTGGCAGTTGAGTATGGACCAAGGAACTAAAGTGCATCATAGGGTAGTTAGTCTAACACGTAGAAGTTGATGTAGCATATGTTATGAAGATGATAAATGCCTAAGTGATATGTATGCAGTGTATAGTATTGAATGCAATATGTGTAGTGTGTGTAAGAACATATAGTATGTAGGATGCAATGCTAGGTGAGTATGATGAAGCCTAGTATGATGGATCATGTATATATGTGCAAACGTCAAAATAAATGTAGGAAGTATGGTGTATGATGCGTAATGTGTGAATAGATGCGGTGTGTAAGCCCTATAGTGTAGTGTGTGGGGTTCATGTGTAGTAAGCCCTTAATAGTATAGTGTGAAACGAATCACAAGAGTGCGTCATCAGGTAATGACGATGCTAAAGAATGAATATGCATATGTTAGGAAATTGATGTATGGGAATGCAAATATGAGATATGAGTAGATGCAGAGATGATGTATGAATAAATGATAAGATTATAATGTATTACTATGTAATGATACTATAATTGGGGGAAGGAGTGTGTTAAATGTTATGTCCCCTAAGTGTATGATAGAGAAGATGAGTATGTGTTGCTATCAAGGAGATCATCATTGTCATGATCGAAACCTACTCGAGAAGCATCAAAAACCTGATAAACGATAGAGTGAGAAGGGTCATAAAGGGATCCTTTGTAGCAGAGTGTGTACACATTCATTTCATATTCTTCATCAGTGAAGGCAATCAGTGGACAACCATGAGCATGCCAATGAGAGATATTTTGAACGTAAGCGGGAGAAGAATCATTGTGAATAGAGATATTTTCAGAAGGCATAGGAAATGTAAGAAAAGAGTGATAAACATATATTGTACTACCAATATAGGTAATCCATGGTTATCTAAGTGTGAGTGGAGAGTTAGAAGGGGAACGCATAACAAAGACCATAAAATGAAAGACACAAAATCCATAAACTACCGTAATGTGAAAATATCCATGATAAATACGTGGCAAATGAAGAGGTGGTAAGATGTCATTAAGCATTTTTCCAAACCTAACCAAAATATCACATGTACAAATAGTGTTTGAACAATTAGAATTGATAGGGATGTGTTTCCAAAATGACCTATTGATGAATAGTGTGCATGTAAAAGGAGGAAATGAAGCTGTAACCCATGGAGGAGAAGATGAAATAAAATCTAAACTATTTACAGACCCTCGATATAGTACCATAACATTAGTAGAGGGAGGGGTCTTAAATCTATATTCACTTGGGCCATTGGCTACAAATGTTCTTTCAAAATAATAGTTGTCCATGCCAAGAGGAGTAAAATTGAATTGTCCTAATGCTTCATTCGTAAGTTCGATAGTATCAACTTCGTCATCAGAATCCTCAAAATCATCGGTGTGAGCATCATCATGTTGTGTATCACTATCAAGTATGTTGGTAGGTGCGACTGTAGATGGAGTAATATAGGGTGCCGTGATGGGTGGAGAAAGGACATTAATAAGAGCTGATATCATAGGTGAAATAATAGCCAAAGTGTGAGAAGAAATAGCTAGAGCATTGAGAGTGGTAGGAGGGGATTCTGAAGTGCTAGATTGACCAATGTCATATGTGTCAAGGTTGTTATATGGAATGTGTTGCGAAGGAATTATGAGCATAGAAGTAATGGAATCTATGGGACAATATTTGAATGGATTTGGATCGGCGGTGATAGTATATTCATAGCCATCATGCAAGAACTTGACACATTAGTGAATAGTAGATGATGCCACATGTATTGTGTGAATCCAAGGCCTACCTAACAAGAGATTAAATTGAAAGGACGGTGTCGATAACATAGAATTGAATGAGAACAATCTTAGGCCCAACCTGAATATATAATGAAATAGTCCCTACGCATGTGTAAGTGGTAGAATTATAACCTTGAATGAGGTTAAAATACTTAGAAATTAAATTATCATTAATACCCAATTGCTTTTAAAGAGAGTGAGAGCATAAATTGACAGCTGATCCAATATCAATGAAGACTCTGTTTAATACAAGTAGTGTTAATAATGAAAGTAATGAGCAAAGGAGCACATCGATTGATTTTAGCAAAAGGTGACAAATCCTCATCAGTGAAATATATAGCATGTGGTAAATTACAAAGAGACTGTATGAGATGTGCAAAGGCCACCACAAAATTATCCATTTTAATATGAATGACATGAAGGGAAACTTCCTAGTGGTTATGAAAATCCGGCGCATTACACAACAAGTCATAAAGAAAGATCTTAGCGGGATTTATTTTAAGTTGCTCAATAATGTCATATCCCTTAGAAGTAGTAGGAGGAGGGTCTGAAGCAATGGGTGGAGGAATAGAGGCGGGTGGATCCGTAGGAGGATTACGATGAGCATGACGAGTAGTAACTACAATTAATGGATGGATAAGCCTAAGGTGTGACAAAGTGAGGAGGATGTTGGGTACGCATGCACATGAAATCAGCAGCAGTAGTAACTATGCCTGAGACCTTACTAGGTGCAAAGATAGGATAAGAGGATTGAGCCATAACTTGATAGGGAGATGACATCGTCAAAAGGCAGTGTTGAAATAGTCAGGTTCACTAAAATGATTAGCTAAAATGTGGAATAATTAGTAGTTAATCTAATCTAGAACAACATGAAAATACAGTAAATAAATGTAGTAACTATGAAAAATGACCCAAGAAACTGAGCTAATGTCAATAGAAACCCTAATATGTAAGAAGAATAAGGAAGTGACTCAACTGATTATAGAATCTCACTAGAATGTATCACAAAAGTTATTAAAGAAGTAAGAAGCAGGAAAAAATGTGCAGAGGTCCTGTAAAGGAAGGATCCGAGCTATCTAGCTAGACTGGAGCACTTGGAGAGGGATTGAGGCACCTTTGGGCACCTTGGTCTGTGTAGGAAGTCCACAACTGAATTTCACAGGTTCGGAAGGTGGTCCAAAACCATCATTGTTTGTTGCATTAAATTCACTGCACTGCTCCAGGTGTCGTTGATTAATCCAAGATGATAGAAAGACATATAAAGGTACCATAAGAAGTATCAAAACCATAAAAAAAGAATGCATAAAAATAGGTCAGACTGAATTCATCTACCACAATAGTGGACTTACTAACTGAGTGTTGCACCACATTCTAGGCCCAAATGTAGTTCTAGTGTGTGTGTGTGAATCATGTGCCCTAGGTGCTCTTGTGCTAGTCACACTTTTTGAAGTAGCAAGCAATAACTAGATGTAAAAATGTAGTAGAATGGTGGATGTAATAGAATAGAATCCCCTCCTATGTTTGTGTGATGCAGATGAACCAGACTTGTCCTTTGTGATGGAGCTAAATGTCTACAAATGATCTCCAAATGCCTTAGATGAATGCAACCCTAGGTAGACGATAGTAGTGACTAGTGCTTGGTCCCTCATTATAATCTCGTAACTTTATATTTATAGGGTTATCTTGATCTAATTTTATAATTAACCCTGAAATGGCCAACCACCTAAAATATAAGAAGCTAAAATGGCTAGAAAGTGCCCAAAAAGTGGCGGGGATAGTTAAAAAAGGATTGGGGCACCCCTAGTGGGACCAGGGTGCCCAGTCAAAGATAAAATAACGTGAAATGAAAAAAATTGACTGGGCATGCAGGTGCAAGAGGTAAGGATATGATAAAATAAAATAAAGTAAGATAGCCAAAAGATGGGGATTAATTAGTACTTTCTTCACTTAAAAAGCTTATAAATAGTATGAGACTGGGAAATAAATAGTGCCTAAAGTGCATAATTTTATGTCTACACATGGAAATGGAGATAAATATCTTATTGATCACATCCAAAACATAGACAACCACTATGCCATTCACAATGCCAAAGAAGTAAACGTATGCCTTAGGATTCTTGTTTTATCATTCAAAGGAAAAGTGAGAGATTGGTATAAACAGTTTGGCTCCACAATCCGTTTCCACTTAGGATCAGCAGGGAGAAACAATTCTACAACCGGTTCAAGGAGAACATAGATTTCATTTTCCTCATAGAACATCTCAACACAATACAATGAGGTTCAATGGAGTACATATCACACTTCAACATCCAATTCAAGAGAACCTGGCATAAAATCCCTCAAGAATTAAGACCCTCACAAGGGTACAAAATTCTTATTTAATTTGAGGGCCTTTGATTTTGATTTGGATGTATTGATCCAAGATCTATGAGGCAACACCCTTCCTCATACATTTAAAATTTCCATAAAAGTTGAGAAGGTGCTTATTCTGGATGGAAAAAGGAAACCCATCCCTATTACTCCCATTCTTTCATCTTCTTCCAAATTCTCTCTGCCTAAAAATGTAAATAATTAGCATCCCTTGGCTTATGTGTCATCTCCAACCATTTTTACCATGTATGGTGATTTTAGAAAAATATAATAATGGTATGACTTTGATGTTGAAGATGAAATTGTGTAAAATTTACAAAGGAGGGAATCTACTTCAAGAGGAAGTCAGTTAGTCTCAGAGGATATAATTTTGGAGGAGGAAGAGTTGTTTGTAGAGGAAAAACAGAATCCAATTCAACATGCAAACAATCTCCACCTTCAGGAAAGTCTTCATGATGATCCCATATGTGGGATTGAACTTCAAAAAAGTGGGTAAATCGAAAGGATAATTCCATACCCAATCAAATACCTGGATAATCTAGAGCCAAAAAATAAAGTTTCCACCAGTCATGCTCATTTTAGAGCATGAGGAAGAGTCTCAATGCACCAAAGAGTCAGATTTAACACCTCCAAAAAAATGCAAAGAAACTAAAAGAGGTATTATTTTTATTTATTGCTGATAACTTTTGGAATGGAGTAGGAAACCATTCCCAAGACAATTTCCCACTCTCATCAAAGGGCCATGCTCATTTCCAAATCAATTACATGGTCTCAATTTTTAAGAAAGGGAAGTTATTTCTTCTTGTTTGTTGTAGGATTTGGTTTAAAATCCCTTTATTTTTGTTAGAGTAGGGTAGGGTAGGTTTGATTTTTGTAAAACAAGTGCATTGTGTGCACTCTACATGTTATATTTGGGGAATTTATGATTTTCATGTTTTTAACATAGTTTTTGTGGGATTTTTTTTTTATTGTTGCACATTCCAGTTTCAGAGTAGGTTTTATGGTGAAAAGAGTGTTTTTGAGATATTTCCAAATGCATGCACTCCATTCCCAAATCAACATGTAAATTTATAGTTCTTCATGATTCATCTTTGCCAAGAAATTGGCGTTTTAGTCTAGTTTTAAAGCATTTTCCACTCTCATTAAGGACCAAACGCTATCAACTTCTTCAAACTTGGAAAAATCAAAATTCAAGGAAAATTTTCAGAGTGCATTCATTCAAACCCAACATATCAACATGCAAGTCAGGTCCTCAGCACCCTGTATTTTCATAAAATGCATTTTTGGGATAGTTTGACAAAGCATATCCAAAACTCCATGTATCAACTTCAAGAACATTCCAAGGCAGCTTTAGATCGGTGCTAAGTCCATATTTTTGCTTCATATGGGATCAGGGGTAAGGTTTTCAAAGTTCTAGATCAATTTTAAAGTTTTCAGGCTCAACTACATGCCCAATGGATGCTTTTAAGGCCATTGATCTCTTCATCTAGCAGGTAGATTACCCCATTGAGTTTCTAAACTATTATCCAAAACACCCCCAGGTTGTTAGAGATCACAAACACTGAGAGGGGGGGTGAATCAGTGTGGATTAAAATTAATTTCCAGAGTTATACTTAATCCACAATTTCTTAAAGTTGAGCGATTACTATATCATGTGCATTTCATCAAACATATATCAGACAGATAAAACATGAACACAAATTTATAGTGGGAAACCCTTACGGTAAAAAAAACCACTTGAAACCAAGGCTTTATTAGGAACACCAATTCCAAATCTTACAATGGTTTCGGTTGAGCACCCACTCAACCTATGAAGCACCCACTTCACAACTTCAAGCACCCACTCGAATATTTTCTGAGCACCCACTCAATGAATTTTAGCAAGCACCAACTTGCAAGGAGCACCAACCCCTAATTTAATCAGCTACAACTGATCTTTTGTAGGCACCCACCCACAAGGAGGCTACAACCCCCTGAATATGCTAAGCTACAACTTAGACTTATTTTACATACAAATTTTGATCATCTAGTTACAAAAATTGCTTACACAATAGATTATGATCACTTTTCTGTATCTGTCTGTGTTCTCTTTGTCACTCTCTTCTACTCATTTGATTTGATCTCTTTTTCTCAATCAATCTGCCACACTGATGCTCTTCTCATCTGATATATCTTCAATTACTTCATCTATCTCCTCTTTCTTCTTTTTCTCTCTTGCTTGATTCATCTCTTCTTACTTGATTAGCTTTTCTTGAATTTTCTCTTCTCACTTGCAGAAACATCATCTCATTTCTGAGAAACACCAAAAAATTTTTTCTCTATATAGAAAATCGACCCATTCCATCACTTCCTTTGTGTGCCATGCAATCTTTTTGCTTCTTCATCACCTGAAAATCTGGTCCATTAAATGAATACAACCTAACTCCAGATTTTCTTCTTGCTATATTTAGCTTGATTTCACCTTTTTCTATTTACCAGAAAATATTTATTAGCTGATACCTAAAATAGATTTCTCATCTTTCTAGGATTTCAATGTGATCAAGATGAGCGAGCCGTTTTTTTCTTTGATATTTAATTTTTCCTTGAAATCAGGAATCACATAGAGAACTGCAACTATATTTCCACAAAGTCAATGAGCATTAAATGTTGATAGCTGGAACTATAGATTTCTTCATTCTTCATGGAGCTCAAGTCGTATACTCAGCCGAAATTACCAAATAATCGAATCACCATTGATTTTGGAAAAAAAGATCTCCCTTGTCCATGTTTAATCCATTTGATTGTCCTCGAGCCTTGTCCAGTTCATATTTTCTCAATCTATGGCTTTCCTATAAGCTTCTTTGACATTTTCCTTTGTATCATGGAAATTTATCCTTTGATTGTGGCATTTTCTCTTTCTTGGTGGATTTTTAGTTATCCATGGATTTTCTTTTACTTCTGGATTTTACAATGTTTGTGGCTTTCCTCCTTGTCTGTTACCTTCCCATGGCTTTGTTCCATGTCCATGACTCTATTTTATTCTATGTGGCTTTTATCATTCTTTACGGCTATCTTTTCCATGGATCTTTTCTAGTTCTTCGTGGCTTTTCCCTTATATGTGGCTTCCTCAAGAATTTCCCTTACTTCCACGGTTTTTCCTTCAGATTCATCCTTACTTGCATGGTTCTTCCTTCACATTGTGGCTTCACCTTTCTCACTATGGCTCATCCTTTGGCTTCTTTTTACTTTGCAGACTTCATTCCTTTACCCGCGGCCTTCACTAAGCTTCCACGACTTCTTCTAGAGTTCTGTGGATTCGGCTCCCTATAGACTTTGGTGGCTACTTCAAGACTTATACTCCTTACTTTGGCTTGCACAAAAGCTGATTAAGTCCCTTAGAACTTATCCTTGACCATCTGAAGCCTCTGTGAGCTGACACTACCAATCAACCTTCATCTTTCTCACTTGCTCACTTTACCAATTCACCCTTTTTCCATCAATGTAGCTTGACATCAATAATTTTTCCATCAATGTAACTTGACATCAATGACAACACATATGATAATGAAAAAGGTCCAACAATATCCCCCTTTTTCATTGATGGAAACACCTCAACACTTCAATACCGCAGAAACCTACACCCTTTTGATGGAAAAATAATACTTGCATACCTGGTTTCTAAAAACACTCTGTAACTCTCCCTTGGTAGATTTTTTATTTTCACTTCTCTCCCCTTTTGATATTACTAGTTCAATTTCTAGATTGAGCATCTCTCCCTCTTTGTGATATGACTGGATAGTTTCTGAAATTTCCACTTCTCTCCCCCTTTGACAACAATGACAAAGGGCCAACTATGTCACATTGAATGAAAATTTTTAGGTAAGTTGAATAATACATGTTCTTACCTCAAGAAGCTCCCCCTAGGCACATGCTTCTGATCCATATGACCTGATATGCTTATGGAAATGCTCCCCCTGAGCTGATGCATACTTTGATAAAATTGAGCTAGCAGACTAGCTCCCCCTCACAAATATTGTTTGACACTGATTAGGAGCTGATATTACCTGAGAATTCTCCCTCACCTTGTCTTCACACCTTCTAGTTGTTGGTGGGATCAGGAATGACCCCCAATTCATTCCTTAAGTGCTCAAAAGTAGCTTTTGGCAGTGGCTTGGTCATAATATCTGCAATTTCTTCTTTTGTGCTCACATATTCTAGACTGATTTTCTTTTCATTCACTTGTTCCCTCAAGAAATGATATCTAATTGGAATATGTTTGGTCTTTGAGTGGAACACGGGGTTCTTAGAGACACTTATTGCACTTGTGCTATCACAAAACAAGGGAATTAGATTTCATATTTTACCTTGTAATCTTCAAATGTCTGCTTCATCCATAAGAATTGAGTGCAACACATTGTGGAAGCTATATATTCTACTTCACATGTTGAGAGTGCCACTGATGATTGCTTCTTTCTCAACCAGGATACTAAAAAATTTCCAACAAAGAATTCTCCTCCACTTGTACTCTTCTGTCATCAACACTTCCTGCCCAATCAACATCTGTATATGCTTTTATGTTGAAGTCATTACTTTTGGGGTACCAGAGTCCATATTCAAGTGTTCCCATGAGATATCTCAGAATTCTTTTTACTTCCTTGAAGTGTGTTTCCCTTGGATCTTCTTGAAATCTTCCAACTAGACCCACAACTTGCATGATATCAGGTCTTGATGTAGTGGAGTAAAGTAGACTTCCTATCATGGATCTATATAATGTTTTGTCTACTTTTGGTGTGATCTATCTCTTCTTCAGCTTGCATCCTACTTCTATTGGTGTCCCTATAGGTCTGCATTCTTCCATCCTGAACCTTTTCAACATTTCTTTGATATACTTGGTTTGGGATATGAAGATACCTTGGTCTGATTGACTGATTTGTAAGCCCAGAAAGAATGAGAGGTCCCCAAGCATAGACATTTCAAATTCTTCTTTCATCATATCAACAAATTCATATGTCATTTTATCATAATCTCCTCCAAAAATGATATCATCCACATACACAATGACAATGAAAAGATGATCTCCTTCTTCCTTGATGTAGAGATTACTATCAGCAACACCTTTTCTGAAACCTTGCTCAATGAGGTATGAATCCAATCTGTTATACCAAGCTCTAGGAGCTTGTTTCAGTCCATACAATGCCTTTTTCAACCTGCACACATAATATTTATCTTCAGTTAGTGAAAATCCATCAGGTTGTTCAATATATACCTCTTCATTCTTAAAACCATTGAGGAAAGCTGATTTCACATCCATCTGGAACACTCTGATCTTCTTGTAAGCGTGTAAGCCAGGAACAGTCTTATTGCTTCCATCCTTACCACTCGTGCAAATGTTTCATCAAAGTCAATTCCTTCCATTTGCACATAGCCTTTGCACACAAGTCTTTCCTTGTTTCTTGTTACTTCTCCTTTTTCATTCATTTTATTTCTGAAAACCCATTTTGTTCCAATTACATTTTTGTCCTTTGGTCTTAGTACCACCTCCCAGGTTTCATTATTTTCAATCTGATCAAGTTCTTCATTCATCGCATCTACCCAATGTTGATCTTTACTTGCTTCTGTAACATTTTTGGGTTCTACCATTGACAAGAGTGCTATATCTTCATGATTTTGTTGCTCTCTTAGTCTTCTTCTTGTGAGAATTTCACCTTCTTTGTTTCCAATAATCTGATTTGTTAGATGATCCCTTTTGACTTGTCCTTGAGGGTGTCTTAGTGTCTTTGCTTTCTTCCTCTTCTTCTACTTCTTCACATAGATTTTCCATTTCTTCATCATCTTCTTGTTCTTCATGACTGCTACAATGTTGAGTGTTGGACTTGGGATTTTCATCCACCTTAACATTTGTGCTTTCTACAATATTTCTGTAACCTTTTATTGTAGCACCTGTAAGCCGTGCTGACTACTGAATATCCAAGGAATATGCCTTCATCACATCTAGAGTCAAATTTTCCCAAGTTATCTTCATCTTTTTTTATGTAGCAGTTGCTTCCAAACACTCTTATGTGTTTCACATTTGCAGGCCTATTCTTCCACAGTTCATAAGGTGTCTTTTCATTATTTACTCTTAATTGAGCTCTATGTTTAAAATGTAGACCATGTGTGTATACTATTTCACTCCAATATCTATCTGGTAATTTGGATTCATTCAACATTGTTCTTGCCATTTCTTGCATAGTCATGTTCTTCCTTTCAACAACTCCATTTTGTTGAGGTGTTCTGGTGGCTGAGAATTGTCTTCTAATTCCCTATTCTTCACAAAACTCATTGAATTCATTAGACCAAAATTCTCCTCCTCTATCTGACCTTAGGCATTTGATATTTTTGTTCTTCTCATTCTCCACCAGTGCCTTGAATTTCTTGAATTTGTCTAAGGCTTCTAAATTTTTCTTTAAACATGCTACCCATGTCATTCTGGTGTAATCATCTATTAACAACATGAAATACACTTCACCTTGTATACTCTCAATTTTGGTAGGACCGTAAAGATCTATATGAATCAACTCTAGAGGTTTGGTTATAGAGTATTCCTTTGACTTGAATGATCTTCTTGTTTGTTTACCATGCAGGCATGCTTTGCAAAGTGTATCTGTTGGTTTTACAATTTTTGGCATATGTTTTACACACCCTTTAGCACTTAGTTTTACCATATTCTCAAAGCTCATGTGTCCAAGTCTTCTGTGCCATAACCAGCTGTGATCAACCTTACTTGTGAAACATTTTTCATTGTTTATTTCATTTAGCACATACATGTTGTTCTTTGTCCTTTTGGATTTTACAACTTTCTTTCCTATTTTTCCATTTATGATATCACAACCTTTGTCATGAAAGATCAAATTGTATCCCCTTTTGCACATTTGACTCACACTTAACAAATTGTGCTTGAGACCTTCAACATATAGAACATTTTCAGTTATGGTCTTTCCATTATCTAGACTCAAGGTTCCTTTTCCAACTATATTTGTTGAATTGTTATCACCAAATCTCACAACACCTGATGCATTGTTTGATAGTGAAATGAACTTACTTTTTTCACCAGTCATATGGATGGAGCATCCACTATCTAGATACCATATTTTATCTTCATTTTGCACATGGAATGCAGTTTACACCACTGAGAAAAAATATTTTCTTATGGTTGCATCTTTCTTTACAACATACACCCATTTCTCTTGTTTAGGGGTTCTTGTTTACTTGTTGATGCTCATTTATTTTCTTATGATAATTGTAGTGGACATCATTATAGTTCATTCTAGTGTAAGATGAATTAAAATTTATTTCTATAGCCTCTAGAGAATTTTCTACACTTAGCAGCCTTATGTCCAAACTGATTACATGAATAACAATAACCATAGAAAGAATGTGTGTACCTCATAACATAGGTGATTCTGGGAGCAGTAGTCCTTCTCTTGCAGATTTGATGAACTCTTTATTTACAACAAAAGATGAGCTTGGAGTTGATGTAGTCTTGTTTCCTTCATTCTTTGTAGGTTCTTTTCCGTTACTTCCTTCCTTAAAACCTATCCTAGACTTATCATTTATATCACGTTAGCCACTTATTATACCAGTCAAAACATTTGAACTCTTCTCTAGCTTTTCATACATTATCAACTTGCTGCTCATTTGTTCCATCTCAAATTTCAAGTTCACTCAATTCTGAGTTCAGTTTTGTGCATTCATCCTCCTTTGATTTGTAAGAGTTTGAGATCTTTTCCAGCTGATTTTCAAGTTCTTTGAGTTCATTAGCCTCTTCTTCTTCTCTTAGAGTTTGTCTTTCTTCAAAGATGTGGATTTTTTCTTCATAATCTTTTAATGTGCATCTTAGCTTTTGATTCTTTCTTCTACACAATTTTAATTCTTCAAGAGCACATACTAATTCAGCTTCAAGATTTACTTCAGCTTCTTCTTCATCAGAGTCTTCAAAGTCAATTGTATTCTTTCCTTTGGAGCTGCATTCTTCAGATGCATCCATGGCCATAAAAAAACATTCAGACTGATCTTCATCATTTTCATTTTCAGAGCTGCCTGGGTTGCTTGAATCAGATTCACTTGATTCTTCTTTTGAATAGAAGTTCCTTTTGTTCTTAAAGAACTTCTTCTTGTTATTTTTCTTTTTATATCCAGTTTCTCTCTTGCTGTGTTTATGATTATCCTCTTCATGTTCAGACTGAGCTTCTTTAATTTTTTTTGGACATTTAATAGCAAAATGACCTACTTGTCCACATGCAAAGCATTTGAAAGGGAGTTTTCCTTTATACTTACCTGAACCTCTTTTTAGTCTTCTTACAAACATTGCTTCAATATTTTCATCATCTAATTCATCCTTGAAAACTGATTCTTCTTCTTCTTCTTGCTTGGACTGGGTTTCTTTCTTGACCTTAAATGTTACCTCTTTCTTGGTAGTCTTGGATCCAATCTTAGCTAGATTGCATTGTCTTCTTACTTGAGCAACTTAGATTCTGTCATTTTTTCTCAACACAATAACATCATCTAATTTATTAACACTTAATACAATCTTTAAGCACTCTCTTATAGAAAAATCAACCCATTCAATCACTTTACTTTGTGTGTCATGAAAATTTCCTACTTCATCCGCTGAGGATTTGGTTCCATTAAATGCATGCAGGATATCTCCAGATTTTGTTCTTCTATTTTTAGCTTGATTTTTCCTTTTACCAGAAAACAGTAATCTAAGGGGGGGGGTGCCTATGGATTAAAATATATTTCTCATCTACTATATGATTTCCAACATGATCAAGATGAGCGAGCCATTTTTCTTCTTTGATATTTAATTTTTCTTTGAAATCAAGAACCCCATAGAGAACTACAAATAGTATTTCCACAAAGTCAATGAGCATTAAATGTAGACAATTAAAACTATAGATTTCTTCAATGGTCTTCGTGGAGCTCAAGTTTTATGCTTAGCCCCAATTACTAGACAATCTAATCACCATCGATTTTAGAGAACAAAATCTCACTTGTCCATGTTTAACTACATTTTATTGTCCTTAAGCCCTGTCTAGTTCATATTTTCTCAATCCGCACATTTTATAAGCTTCTTTTACATTATCCCTTCTATCATGGAAATAACCTTTGAATATGCGGAATCTCACTTATTTTCTTGTGGGATTTTTTAGTTATCTATGACATTTTTTCTACTTCTAGTAGATTTTCCATGCTTCGTGGCTTTCCTCTTTTATCCGCTACCTTCATGCGGCTTTGTTCCAAGTTCGCAGTTGTTTTCTTCTATGTGCAGACTTCTATAGTTTTTTGCGGCTCTTCTCCAAGTCCGTTGCGTCTTTTCTCCTTATATGCAGATTTCTCCAGAATTCCTTTATGTTCATGGTTTTGACCTTCATTCCATTTTCTTACTCTTTCTTCACATCCATGGCTTCACCATCCTCACTAGCGGCTAGTCCTTTGTCTCATTTTACTTCGGTGACTTCATTCCTTTACCCGTGGAATTTACTAAGATTTCGCAGTTCCTTCTAAAGTTCCTCAACATTTTCAAGATATCCACGGCTCCCTACAGACTTTAACGGCTACTTCAATACTTTGGCTGCTAACTCCTTATGTCCCCAGCATGCTCAAAAGTTGATTAAGTACCTTAGAACTTATCTTTGATCATCATAAAGCCTTTGTGAGCTGACACTACCAATCAACCTTCATTTTCCTTGCTTACTCACTGTAACGTTTACTAATTCACCCTATTTTCCATCAATGTAGCTTAACCATCAATGAAAAAATGTATGAAAATGACAAAGTTTCAACAATTGAATCGAGTGACTTATCTGATAGTGAAGTGGAAAGGGAGTAGAGTTGACTGAATAGGTTAAGGTGGGCCCACGCAATACACAAGGAGAAATGCCCATGTTCCTCACATTCACCAATTGAATGATTTATCCACCCTAATGCACAACAAATTAAAACCGTCTATAACATCCAGTGTAGAAATTTTTCACATTCCTCCTATTCCTTGGAAATCTACATGGCCATATCTTCCTCCTTAGAACTCCAAATCTTGTAAAATTGGTCTTATTGGAAAGGCATAATAATGAACTTCAATTTGACATCATCAATTTCAAAATTTAATGGAGTTAGGTGGAAAAAAAAACCAATCCCAATTATTAAGATGTGGTCCCATGTAGTTCAAATACCATATTTGATAAATTATGGTGCCCTTTCCTTCTCCTACAAGAAAAGTGACATGGGGGAATGGTTTTTCAGAGGTTTCCATGATGCTTTTTTCAGTTATTTAATGCATGTTATTAGAGGTTAAATCTTGGAATCTAAGTTTCCCTCTCTTTTCCCTCATCTCTCTCACATTATATATATATATATATATATATATATATATATAATGTGAGAGAGATGAGGGAAAAGAGAGGGAAACTTAGATTCCAAGATTTAACCTCTAATAACATGCATTAAATAACTGAAAAAAGCATCATGGAAAACCTCTGAAAAACCATTCCCCCATGTATATATATTGTAAAATGAAGGCCATTTGTAAAGGTTGGACCCTCCCAGAATATAAGGGTTTCATTCAGAGTGTTTTCTAAAATTTTTTAGTTGTAGACTTCAAATTTGGATTTTGGAATGTGTTTATACCTTCTTCCTTTATTGGAATGCACTGTGCATCCTTATAAGGCCATAAAATTCATGTTTTATGTCTATTTTATACCATAACTTGTGTTTTATGGAATTTTATCACCTCTTCATTAATTAAATGTATGATGTGTATGTTTCTCTACCTTGTATGATCTATTTTTATTGCATTTTATATGGAAATGGAAGACAAAATCTTGTTTTGGACTGTGGCACTCATGTTTGACATCTCTCCATTTTTATTCCATTTTCACTCATTTGAGGGTATCCTTCCCCCTCTTTATGGTGATATCACTTCCCCTTAGTTTAGGATTTCCCCTTTCACACACATCTCTCTCACTCACCCTGGTCCCTTGGAACATTAGGTTAGGGTTAGATAGTTGTTTTCCCTATGGTAGGAGTAGTTTTAGCATTGTGATTAGGTACAGGAACCAACCTTCTTTGGAGGTTTGTATTAATTATTAAGTCCCACAATTTGGATACAATCCCATGTTTCCTTAAAATCTTGTGTTTTCTATGACTCACGGAAGGGTGCAATTTTGAGCTCCAACAAGTACCTAACATGTAATTGGTAATTCAATTGGTCAATGACCCATTTTAAATTTGATAACATGTTTGTGTCTTATAATCATGTGATATCACATGGATTTCTCTGTTTTTGTGAGTTAGCGATGTTATTTAAATTTGTGATGATTTTGTAATAATCTTTTCTTAATTTGTGGCATCACTATTTTCATTTTTTATCTATTGTTCTTTACATATCCCACCATAATTTATTCTTTCCATACTGCGTGACACCAAAATGCCTTAGTTAATTTTTATTTTACCACAACCATTTCCTATGTTTTGAGTGTTGCGATACATGAGGCACTTTACACCATGGTTCTTAACGATGCCAGAAATGTCTATCATAGGCCACAAAATAGAAAACTATTTTGACATTCTCCTCAATGGTGATGTTCAATTTCAAATATCCATACATTGCAAAGCTCCATATTTTTACCATGATTTTAAAACCTTTTATTTTTTTTACTATTCCCCATGTGATGTTATCCCCATTTCTACACTGCTCTAACGATAATAAAAAATTTATGTACATGAAAATGATAGGTAACAAAGAAACCTTAGGAAAGAAAGCTAGTGCAACATGTTCTAGTTATAACAGATGAAACATCACAACTTATTTTGAGAAACCATTTATGGAAGCTCATACATGTCCACCAATATCAAAAAATCAGGATATCATTTGAAATGAAACTCAAAATGTGTTCAATGATAATTTCATGACCGATTTTGTCAATGACGATGAAAATAAAAATGCCTCCTTTTGAAGACATCTCATTGGATGAACTTGAATTTGTATCACTGGAATCATCACATTCCAAATCTAGTGGTGGGACACCAAGTTATACTTGATTTAATGATGAAAATGGAAGTGTTTGGTAGTCAAAAAATTGCACCACATTACATACTCCAGGCACACCTTTTTCTAGTAGAAAGAGGGAGAAAATAAAATGGTACTTGGGAAATAGTTTCAAGTTAGAGTGGGTTACTAAGTTTCCATCTATACAACATGCAGAAAATTGAAATAAAATAGAACTTCTGAATGAATGAATATGTACAATTTATAGCTAAAAATTGGGTAGAAAAAAGACAATGCACCTTCGGTTGGATACTATTAAGAAGCATGTATGAGAGATATATGGAAAGTAATTTGTTGATGGAGTTGTGAATAATGTTATAAGATGGAAAAATATGGATGACTATGTAGTCTTTTATTTTACCCAACCCAGATCTATGCATGTTGGAACTTCATCTAGTCAAGCCTAGATGCTCACCCAAAGCACGCATTACCACCAGATTCCTCCTTTGTTATGCTTATCAGGATGTTAGCATGTATGTTCACAATATTCAAAATCAAAACAACCATTCATGTACAAAGAATTATCATAAACATGGAAATCCAAAAGCACATATAATAAGGAAACTAATCAAAATTGAGAATGATTATTAACACTTGAATTCAGATAATTCCATACTCATTCATAGTTAATTTAGCAACCCGAACACAATTATCCATTGTAAACCATAATTAAAACATTACATAGTAGCTGATTACAATAACCTTAATACATCCATGCACTGGACCATGCGCACTCTCAAATAGACTCCAGACATATTAGTGGCTTAAACCATAGACTTCACACTCTATCAACACTCAATCTGATACACAAAATCTCTCATAATCACTAAATCCAACTATATCAAACAAGGATTCCCTACACACACACAAGGGTGGGGAATTTCCCTTCACTACTTCATGCACGTTCCTAATAATAGGTGTGTGTATAAAAATAACTTACATGATTTTCATATTGTTCTAATAATAGAATTAAGCTAAATATACAACATGAATTGATGAATCCTATTATTAGAAAGATTCATGTGTGTGATTTATCTTGTGTTGCATGTGCTTTATTTTCCATTTCTTAGCCACTAAGTCTTTGTGATTTTCTCTATTTTTGGATCTTTACTTGAGTGACACTCCAACTCTGATTTTTCTATTTTTAGCCTTGTCTCTAGAAAATTAGATAACTCCTTGATTTCATGCCTACATACACACATCCTTGCATGCTATCCTTTTTAACTATTGTGCGCACCCCTTGCACGCTACTCTGATCCTCTGCGTGCGCGTACCATTTTACATATTCCTCTATGTCCCATTAGTACTTAGTGAATTTTCTTTGACCAAAATTACCCCACACTAGGGATATTTTCTATCATCAAAAATATGTCAACCAAAGAATTCCTTGAATGAATGAATGAATAAAAAATCAGGATATGGAATTGTACCCCAAGAATAAAAATAATTAGGATCTATGTCCAGTAACTATGGATGCCCTTTCGGGTGGAAGGAACCCTAGAAATTCCTTATCTAAAATATTTTCTAAATCCCTCCAACCTTTTAACTCTGTTGCCTTTATTAGCATGACATTGGTGATGGAAGGTACTTCTGTAGGATTTAGATAATCTATTTTTACCTTGAGCTCTGCAATCATCTTTTCATGTTGTGTGACCACATCTTTTAGCGCATCCATCCTGCATGTGACCAATGGAAATAAATATTTTAATTTTTCTTTGAGTGCGGCCTTTAAATTTGAAATCAAATCTTGCTTATCCTCTAGTTCAGATAACACCTTTTCTGGCTTGGCCATGTTATTCTTCATTATGTCCTGAATTTTCCTTAACTCTGCCTTATCATTGGCAGAATACGCATTCACAACCTATTTAAAATCTTGGAAGTTTCTGAAGACAAACTCTTCTTTTCTCATAGCCTCCTTAGCCTCTATAGCTAGTACCTCATACTTCATATGATGTATCTCTACTTGTTCTCTGTCACTCTTCTTCTAAAAGGATATCTCTTCAGATTTCGTCCCTGTCCCCATACTCTTCTTCGCATGTGTCAGCATCTGCATTAAGTCCTCTAAATAGTGTAATGCTAAGTAATATTCCTCTTAGGCATGCTCAACCAGCTTTAGGAACATGGTTATGATAACATTCACAATACATTCTACCTTTTTTTTGTCGTGTGTGTTCGACCCTTTTTTTCTCTCAGCTCCCGTTCAAGGTCTTCAATCTTCTAGTATTTTTCCTGAGATTCCTTGCACATTCTCTTTATAGTGGAATCCTTATTGAAAATACTCACTAAAAATATTGATGTTATCTTATTTAGCGCATTACACACTTGTTCGTCAATGAGCATATGTGATTCAACCACTGGGAAGACTTCTCCTAGCGCAAATTTGAGTTGAGTCTTTGATAATGATGATGTGTTTACTACAAACTTTGGCTCTTCCATGTGTTTCTGATAAGCTTAAGAGAGAATCTTCATGGTGTGTGAGAGGGATTCATTCTTGTCAAAGAATGCCCAACTGAATAGATCTTTTATGGCCACTGAGCTTTGATACCTTTCCTGAAGGAATTTCACTGAATCATCAATATATTATATTTGAGGACCTTGAGGGAGCTTCCTTATCCTCCTTCCATTCCCTCTACATCCATTTGGCACCTATGAAATATAATGGACCACACTGCTAGCCTATCATGTGCTTATTCCTACTCCAGTGATGGTTTCCTCATCCTTCTCTTCCTCCTCCTCATGCTCTGCTTCACACTCTTCTTCATGATCATGGTATCCACCTACGTCCCCCTTAATAGGAACATTGTGGTCTTCTTCATCCTCATAATCCTTCCTCATTCCTTCCCCATCACATGCATCACACACATCACACTCCTCTTTATTTGTGTCATCCACATTGTGAATGATCAAAGATTTCCATGGCACCTCATCCTCATCAGAATTCCCCAAGTTCTTTGTCTCCTCCTCGCTCGAAACCACCTTGAGATTCTTCTTCACTGGGGTTTTATTTCTGGGACTTGGTTTCTTTGGAAAAATTTTGGTTGCCACATTTTGGAAAGTCTACAGGATGTCCCCATTCATGGGGATAAGACTCAAAGAGATGGGAAAATCACAAGGATTAGCCCATTGGTTCCCAAGGCCACATTCCCAATCAAGTATTTAGCTAGCTTGGAGCCAAAATCAGAGTTTCCACCAGTCATGCTCACTTTAGAGTATGAGGATGAATTTCAGTGTACCAAGGATCAATTACAATACCTCCAACCAAGTGTAGAAAAATCAGAGGAGGTATTCGTAATTTTTATAACTGATACTTTGAGGAACTTAGGAGTGCAAAGCATGTTTTCATTTCCACCACGTGCTCTTGTTTCCACATAGATCACATGGCCACATTTTGTGAGTAAGGGATGCTACTTCTCACAACCTGTTATAGGTTTTAATTAGCATCCTTTACCTCTTGTTAGAGTAGGGTAGGTAGGTTTTTTTTTAGTAGAACAAGTGCTTATGCACACTTTGCATACTCCACTTGGGGTATGTATGATTTTCTCTTTTGTACATAAGTTTTGTAGATAATTGCAAAAATAAGATTTCAGGGCACTTTTCACAGTGCATATTTTTTAGTCCCAATAGATCAGTTGCAAGTTCATATTCTCCTCTCTCACCCTTGGTAAAGATATTCAATTTTGGGATCAGCTACAAGTTCAATCAACAAATCCTGAAAAAATCAACTTTAAGAGCAGCCAAGGTAGTTTAACTCCAAGTCCTAAGTTCGTGCGAGTCTCGGGGATATGTTTTCAAAAGATAAAAATTTCAAGGTTAGGATTATCTCCATGCCCAGTGGATGCTTCAACGATACTGGTCTCCACATCTAGTAGGTAGATGTCCCCTAGAGGTTTCTAGAACTATTATCTAAAATTTACACCCCTGTAAATTTGGATAACTGGTTACAATGTGAGAAACGGGCTTGTGACATTCTTACGACTGTTAAATTTTAGTCCTGGGTATTAGGGGAAAAGAATTGTAAAGGATGGCTAGGAAAAGTTGATCTTCATGTGGGACAAGATAGTGCGCCATAATGAGCCAGCTTAGTTGGGTTGTGCAGTGATTCGGGATCAAGTTGGATGATGGCTGAGTTGCAGAGTGTGATGGACGAGTTAGTGCCGAGTCGGGAGGATTAAACAGTGCAGGGTTGGATGGGTGTTGGACGACTGTCCATCCAACCGCCCATAGTTGGATGGATGGCAGTCATGGCCATCCAACCCCCCGAGTTAGACGACAATGACAGACAACAAAGTAGTGAGGTGGTCTTGGCGGGCTCGGGCGACACAAAGCTAAGGTGACAGGTTGGTCGGTTGGTCAGGCGACACACTAGGTTGGATGGTGGTTGGTCGTCTGGGTTGCTCAGCTAGGTTAGACGACTCATAGGTTAGTTGGCTAGGTTAGATGGATCTTGTTTAGTCAATGGCATGACGTCCAATGGACTTGGGTTGGACGTCACAGGGTTAATTGACATGTGTTGGTCAGTTAACCCATTATATTGCAACGACACAGAGTTAAGTGGCCTCCTTGGGTTAGACGCCACATGAGATAGTCTGAACCAATTTCTAGGTATTTAAGAAGGAGAGATAGATAGACCGTCCAACCCTTGGTTGGATGGCACTATAGAGAAATGGACGACGGCATTTTGCAGTTGTACGGGTCGACCAGGATGATTGAAGATCAGTGGTGTAACGACTAGGTTAGACGGCATACGACCCTCCTAAGTTGGATAGACGTCACATAATAGAAATGGCGACCATCGGGTTGGGCATCCACCTCAAAAATGTATGAGCATACCAAACTGGATGGCATCCGACTGCGAAGATGGTCGGGTGGCACACCGTACGACTTGGTTGGACGGGTCACTTGGTTGGACGACTCACATGTCATGGATCAAGCGAAGGCAAACATGAAAAGACGGTTCAACTACCACATTGATGGCGGTAGTTGGGGTTGTTCAACCACATGTTAGAGATTTATTGAGGGTAGGTGAGACAAATTCCTATATATATGTAAAGACCCCCTCATTTGAACGGCCGAGTTTTCTTTGTAGCGGCACCATTCCCAAATGGTGACCAATTTCTCACGAGTTCCAGACCTCAAATCTGGTCTCTATAATGTAATTTCGGGCCTTCTGCCTTGAATATAATGGGATTGTGCATATTTTAAGCAATTTAAAGTGTGTTTTTTGGCACTTTTGTCTGCCCTAGCTAATTTTATTTTGTAGCCTTGCCTTTCCATTCATTTTTGGCATGTTTGTGCATTTCTTACTTACAGGTTCCATTTTTGTAGTGTTGTCAATGCATGGGCGAGTGGAGGACGTCGGGTTCTTGATTTGTGGCACTTTTTTCTGCCCTCTCTCCCTTTCTTTCTTCTCTTCCCTTCCCCTCGTGGAGAGAGTTCAACCACCCCTTTTTTTGGTGATATCACCGCCCTTAGCTTAGGATTTCCCTTTTTATGCATCTCCTTCTATCCCTGGTCCCTTGGCACTTTTAGGTTAGGATTTGCTTGCTGCATTAGGAGTAGTGTTAGCAGTAGGATTAGGTAGCGAAAGCCGGCCTTCTCTAGAGGTTTGTCTTAGTTCGCAGGTCCTGCAACTGAGAGACAGTCCCATGTTGTCTCAAATCCCGAGTTGTCTATGATTCAGGTGTGGGTGCACATTTAATCTCCAACAATACCTAATCTTCTACTATTAATAAATCCTTCGTGAAAGAAGGAATTTTCTTTAAAAACCTATTCTTGCTAGGTACAAATTCTATTGTCCCAATTTCCATCTACACAAATAGAATGTCCCTTGATAAACTACGATACATGCCCAGAGCCATGAGATGATCTCCATTTTCCCTAGGACCATCCAAAATGCCAATCAACTCTATTTTCTTCTAGTAAGAATAAACCCACCCTTGGAGATCCAAACCAACCTTAAAAATGATTTCTTCCATGATGCTTTGAAGGTAGAGGTTGGAATGGAAGTGTTTATTATGGCTAGGAGTGCAATCACAGAGGTTTTTACAACAAATTACGTAGGAGGTTTTGAGCTTAACTCACCCCCCTGCATTTCTTCATGAAGATTGATTATGTCCCAAGAGGTTGTGAAGGTAAACATTCTGTTGGCCTCTTCTCCAAAGTAGAAACACATTGCTCCAACTCATTCACCTTGGGAAAAAGAGTAGTAACAGTGTCTATAAAAACCCATTCATCAAGCACATAAGATTATGAAGGAATCTCCTTCACAGTGAATTCTTAATTAAAAATGAAAGGGTGTGTGTTATCAACTACACCCTTCATAGCTGACCTACTCTTGAGCCAAAAATGCTTCAACCCTCAATATTTTTCTAATGCTCCCACTTGAAAAGATGAAAATACATCATTTGGAAAGAATAAATTATGAGAATGATCCTGATTAGTCTTTGAATCAGATCCACTCAAACATATTGAGATGTCAATCACCCATCATAGTCTTTTATATATGCAATTCCAAATAGCATTCTTACGAATGCTTCATCTGGTCCCGAAAAATCAAAAACTAAGTTTAAATCCTCGAAGGAAATATCTTTCAACCTGGATGTTAATGTTACTTCCACCATATTGTAGAGAAAATAATTTCACTAAGCTTCTCACACTTAAAAAAAAGGATGTGATTTTTGTAGAAGAAATGGTTTGAATTTATAGTGAAGATAAGGCTAGTGAGTTGAGCTGAGAAAAATCATGGTGATTTGATTGCTAATATTTTCTATGATATCCACATGAGGAAGATAAATGTGAAGTAGACTGATATCATACAAAAAAAGGTAATTGGCTTGATGTAACACAAAAATTGTGGTAACACTTCACTCAGAAAGATATGACAATAATTGTGTGTGTTTCGAGGCAGATTCCCAAAATACGGGAATGATCAACATCAAATCAAAATATTTGAGGGCACTAAAAAATCATTAAAAAAAGGTTTCCCAACCTACCTAAAATATAAATTATCAAATTGATGATGTCTAAATGAATTACGTAGGCATCACATTCATCATAAGGGAGTGAAATATACACCTGACAATATTTGTAAAGATCTCTCCACATGACACGATAGGGAATACATTATTTTCAAAATAGAAGAATCAAATACTTCTCCTTAGGAATATTCCTTGAAAAGATTCAAATTTTTGGTGGGAAAAAAATAAAGAAAAGAATCAAATATAGTATAGATATGAGAGACATGTTCTCATATTAAAGGGGGGTTAATTTTTCTAAATTTTTAGAAGAAACAATGTAAACTGATAAGCAATCTTGAAAAACTTAATCGAATATAAATACCTGTGATTTGTGTCACCTTTCAAATCTTCTTATGTCAAGATGGTTACAACTGTACATCCATTGACAAGCATTGAGATCATAGGTTTTATTTTCACTTGCGGAGAAATATGAAAATTTTGAAATAAACTATGTGTATGTTCATGAGTAGCGTTATCTTTGTCTTCGGGTGATATAATTTAAATCAACCATTTAATTTTCCTATTACAATCTTGTGTTGATAATTCCTCTTGAATTACACTATATCTTGTCCTAGTGGATGGTGTTTTGGCAACTACAATTATGCTATGACGAAAGAGATTTCCTTTCATATTATGGTAAATAGTTTCAAATTCATGATGCATCCATTCTTGTTGAGAATATTTTTGTAAGTATATGAGTGAATTTTAGGCATAATGGATCAAGAGTTTTCAATGTTTTATTGATAGAGGTTAACATGAGATTTTGTATTTAATTTCTTAAATATTGTGTGAAATCATGTATTCTTGGGCTTCCATGAGTGCATATCTTATTGGTTAAAGGGTTGTTTCTGGTTGTTTGATGTGTTCTTTTCTACTTTGAGAAATATTATGACACTGTTGAAGTTTTTTTTATGAGAATTCTATATAATCAAATTTATCTCTGCTTTAATCTCTCGACACCTACACAAATAAAAACCTAAAATTGTTAAATCCTTTTTGAACCACTTTTGTTTACTCTACCTATGAAAATTTTCTGAAGGGAATTTACCATTTTTTATCTTCCCTTTTCATAAATATGCAGAAGCAGACCAAAATTTCCACTGTCCTATAGTAGTCACACATCCTCCTTGAGTGACATTTACATTATTTAGTGTGACAACTCATGAGAGTTAAATAGTGCATACATTGACCATGCTCATTCAGGTCTGATCTCCAAATTTCAAAGAGAATACTAAGAAATTATGATTCCACTTATTTTTCTCACAAGTTCAGGTCTACAAAATGGGTTCTCTCACACTGGTTAAAGATAGGACCTAAAGTAGAAGGGAAGGTCATCCCATTTATACGTGCCACTAAGTCCCTCAAATGCTCGGTTTTGAATAAGTTTTTCAGACATCTTCCCCAGTTACAAAATGACAATTCTACTATACTTAGAGCATCCCACTTCAATATTCTAATGCTTCTTAGAACTATAGGAGGTGTAAGATTTGTTACCAACACACTTATGGCACCATTGTTCGGGGAATATTTCCTTGAATTGAGTATAATATGTTGTCTCTACGTAACATTTGTAGTGTATTTGATACAAATTCATGTCTAAAACCTATCCTTTGTATCAAATTTTCTAAAATAGAGCCTAAGATCTGAATCAATTTTCTCTATATTTCCCTTAGTATAAGCAAATTTTTCCATTAAATTTGACTTCACTGGGAGAGGCTTACAAAATATATGTGAAAATTTAAAATATTTTCTCATTTACATGTAAAGATATCATCTAGCAAGTTATTTAAAGTAATCAACACATCTAAGGTGTAAAACCTTAGTGGCAGCTCCATTCTTCTGTGAGAATTATGGTGAGAATCAGTGCAAAGTATCTAAATCTTGGTTGATTTACTTGTCAATTTCAAAAATCTTGAAGGAAGGAGATCCTTCTTCAAATCAGATCCTACCAGAAGATTGTTCCTAGAGTTGGGAAAGACTAATCTAGGAAGAAAAAATTTCTAGAAAGCCTTGGGTGATTGAAAGCCAGAAGAAAATGTTATATCTATTGCTGAAATTGACCAACCCTTAGTGGAAGATTACTCCAAAAATTCATATAGTTCTGGATCAAGTAGTCCCTGTGCCAATTTGTATACTCCACCTTAGGAGGGTCCTTCATTTACAAGTGATCAGGGTATTCTTCAATTCCCTCCTTTATTGATTAGAAGTAATAGAATATTTTGTGAAACTGAGTCATTAAAGGATCATTACTTTGAAGATCACACTCCATTTCCTCAAAGACCTCCAATTCCCCAACCATTTTAATCCTTCTATTAGAACATCTCTCAAGTTAATAACATGGCCCAACCTCCACCTAGACCTCCTTTTGTTGTGAATTTATACAGGCCTATAAAATTCCATGGAATTGGGTTATCCAAATGCAGTCCCACATGAAGTCAGAAATAGGTTGTCTGAATTTCAGGGCAACAATGCCATTATTGGAGACCAGCATCTCAGGATTTTTCATAATACTATGGAATATTTTGAGATCGAGCACGAAGGATGTATATGTGAAGTTATTTATACACTTTAGAAGAGGATGCTACAGATTGGTATAAATCATTTCCTAACAACTCTATTGATTCTTGGTCTGAAATTAATAATGCATTCAAATCTCAATATGGTGATAAAATTAACCTCGGGTCCCTTCTCACTGAATTTGAGAATATAAAGAAAAACCCTAATGAGCATGTCTAGGATTTTAACACTAGATTTAATAAGACCTTGACCAAAATACCTGTAAACTTGAAGCTGAGTGATGAATCCTCCTAATTAAATAGTCTGATGCCATTGAAAAGAAAGTAACATATTATGTAAGGGAAAAAATCCCATAAATTTGAGGCAATCTTTCTCTATGGAAGTATAGTCTGAAAATAATATTAAGTTAATAGGGAAACCTCCAACGAGGGAACATGTCAAGTTAATCAATCCTAAGAAGCCTTAAGAAAGTAAGGGAGTAGATCTGGAGGAGGTGGTCAAGACTCTGGTAGGGCAGTAAAGGAAATCTCATACAAGCTTTCCATGGTAGAGAAGGGTTTAGCTTCAAATCCCCATACTCAGCACTAACCCCTGGGAAAAAATAGATTTGGGAATCATCCCAGGGGTGATCACAGAGAAGATGATAGAGGGAAAGGACCTATGGGGTCAGGGAACAAACAAAAAACCCCTAGATAAAATAAGTTAGTCCTTGATCCAGTGACTGCTAGAGTTTCATTAGTAGATGAGGATCATGTCATTTAATGGTGTGAAAAATGTTTTCTACCACATTACCCATGTGACCCCAATGTAGAAGAAGAAGAGGTTGATGATGAGGCTACCTTTGGTGATGTATGTATGTTTGAATGTACTGATTACCCACCACAAGGAGCTACTTCCACTGAGTTACAAAGTGTTAAGACTGTGAATTATTTTTGGGACTGTGTAAGCTGGGTATCTTCTTTCCCCTCTACTAGTTGTGTTTATATAGATATGGTTCAAGAATTTGAATTACCTAACCATGAATTTGAGTATTTGAGAGCTTTAATGATAAAAAAGTATGATGGTGGTGTACCCTCTGAAGAGGATAGGAAACTTCTGATGAATGCAGTAGTAGCACAAGAAAAGGAATACAATTTGTGAAATAGGATGGTTAAAGGACCAGGGCCACAACCTAAACCAAAGACACCTATCCTAACTAACATCCCCAAGAATGGATCAAAGAATTATCTACCCAACAAAATCCCAGTTGTTGCTAATAAGCCAAGTGCCTATGTCAATGCTAAAGTAGTAAAGGAACTCATCCCACCAGAAAAGTAAATAACTTTTCCTCCTAACAAAAATTTTCCTAAGTACACCCCCTATGATATGGCTCAAATTTGAGCTAGATCAAAGTTATTTGCCTATTATTGAGCTTCTCAGGATCCCTGAGCACAAAAGGAGAGCATTTGAATACTTAGGATTCAAGGAGGAAATAATTGTCACAAGTAAATATTTCAACAATGTGGATGTTTGATATATTATTGCTAAGATAAAAGTTCCTGAAGAACCAAAAAGCATGGGGGAATCCCCAAAAGTATATTTAGGAACTTATTTTGTCAAATCCTAGTTGGATGTAGACCCATTTTTTACCACACTGATCATTAAGGACAAACTAGTCCATAATTTTATGTTTGATTCAGGAGCCTCATGCAACATAATGCCACTAGAGGTTATGAATGAGTTGGACATAAAGGTGACAAAAAATTTTGGAAAATTCCATGCCATGGATTCAAGGGAAGTGCAAGTTATTGGATATGTGAAAGGTTTGGGTGTGTAACTAGTTGCTCATCTTGGGAAGTACTTAACCATGAATGTGGTCATTTTGATTTGCCCTGCTAAATGGGGCATGTTGTTTTCTAGAAAGTGGGTTGCAAGTGTGGGAGGAAAGTGTTCAAATGGATATGTCCTATGCTACTATACCCCTAGAGGGAAACTTGGTGAAATTACATGGTGAGAAGAAGATGTTACATTTGATTGAAGATCCAAACAATGCTTCCTATGAAGTGTTATTTATTGATGTGGATGTAGATAAATTTGTGGGGTATATGGAATTTGAGGACCACATTATAAAGGACAATGTAAAATTGGAAAGTGTTGGTGCCCCTTGGGTTATGATGTTTGATGGAGCATGTTCTAAAATAGGAAATGGGGCTGGAGTGGTGCTCATTTCCCTAGACAAAGAAACATTTAATTTTTCATTCAAATTAAAATTTGAGTGCACCAACAACATTGCAGAGTATGAAGCATTGCTCTTGGGTCTAAGAATTGCATGGAAATATGGGATCAAAGATATTGTTGTCAAAGGAGATTCTGAATTGGTAGTGAAGCAAGTCAGGCAGCTGTATGCAATGAAGAATCAAAGAATGAAACAATACAAGCATGCAGTATGGGACTTTATTGAAATGTTTGAGTCCTTCAACATTTTATACCATGAGAGATCTCATAATGCACAAGCTGACAGACTTGTTGTTCTTGCATCCCAATTTGATAATTACATGGTTTCCCCTTATTGTAGCTATGATGTTGAAATAGTATGTAGACCATTTGTGCCTGACAATGTCAAACACTGGAAAGTATTTGAGGATGATGCTCAGATATGAAGGTTCATGAAAAATGAAGGTGAGTTTACAAATCAATACATGGATCTTGAGCCAATGGTTTCAGTTTGTGATGGGAAGGAAACCTTGTTTGGGAAAGACATAATTCAACTGAAAACCAACACAATTCCCAGAGGGTTAGTTTCCCTTGAGTCTAATTTTGACAATGCTGACAGGGTAATAAATAAACCCATCTCTACTTCAAGAGAAGTTGAAAAATACAACTTAGGAACCCTACAGAAACCCAGGAAGGTCTGGTTGGGATGTAATCTGAGAAAAGAAGAGAAGCAAGCTTATATAAAGTTGTTGAAAAAATACCAAGATTGTTTGGCATGGTCTTATTCAGAGCTGAAGGCTTATAGAGAGGACTTGTTCCAACATGAGATACCTTTGGAGCCTCATACTAAGCCATTTAGACAAAATCAAAGGCCCATTAACCCTCTTCTCTCACTCAAGATGCAAGAAGAGTTGACAAAGCTAAGAGAGGGAGGAATAATATAGCCCACCAAATTTTCTTCATGGGTGGCTAATCTGGTACTAGTGAGAAATAAAAATGGAGACATAAGACTTTGTGTAGATTTTAGGAATCTAAACAAGGATTCAATTAAAGATAATTATCCATTTCCCAATATGGACAATATGTTGCAACTGGTTACTGGATTTGAATTTCTCTCAACATTGGATGGATTCTCAAGGTATAATCAGGTGGTTGTGAAGCAATCTGAAAGATTTAAAAATTCCTTCACCACACCTTGGGGAACATATGTTTATGTTAGGATGCCATTTGGGCTAATGAATGTTGGAGCTACTTTTCAAAGGGCCATGGATGTGGCATTTTCAGGTTTCATCAATGATTTCATAGTTGTGTACCAAGATGATGTGATTGTATTTTCTCAAAAAAGAGGTGACCACTTGGGGCATGTAGAGAAGATGTTAATCAGATGTCAGGAATATGGAATTTCATTGAATCCCAAGAAATGTCACTTTGGTGTTCAAAAAGGAAAAGTTATTGGGACATATAGTATCCAAAGAAGGGGTCATGATAGATCCTGAGAGAGTGGAAGGAATTGGTAAGGTCCCTATCTCCAAATCAAAAAAGGGAATTCAATATTTTTTTGTCAAATAAATTTTATTAGGAGGTTTATCTCTAATTTTCTGAGATAACCATTCCAATAACAAACATGTTAAAGAAAGACCAGGTTATCAAATGGGAAGAAGGGTTGTCAAGATTTCAATGGAATAAAGGAAGCACTGAAAAATGCCCCTAGTATTGAGCAACTCCTGATTATAAGAAAGCATTTCAAATATTTTCTTTTGCATCAGAGAATACAATTGCATCAGTATTATTGCAGAAAGATGAAGAAGGAAATGAAAGGTCCATTTCTTTTTTTAGCAAAGCCCTACAGGGTGCTGAGTTGAAATACACTATCATGGAAAAACAGGCTTTTGCTTTGGTGAGAGCTACTAAAAAAATTAGGCCTTATATCTTGAGCTCAAATATTATAGCCTATGTTCCCCACACAATGGTTAAGGATATACTGTCTGAGATGGAAATATCTAGTAAGAGATGTTGTTGGGTAAACAAGCTCTAGGAGTATGATATGGATATTCAAACTACTAAACTGGTTAGAGGCTTGGGCCTAGAAAAAATGATGGTAGAAAGTAATCTGCAAGTAATGGAAATCAATGCAATTGAGGAGGGAAATTTGGACCTCTAGGAAAAAATGACCAATTCCATTTGGTATAAAGATGTAATATATTACCTGAAGAATTTGGAGTGTCCAGGGAATCTAGATAAGAATCAAAGAAGGACACTTAAGTTGGCTTCCCAGAAATATGTTATGACTGATTATGGGTTGGCTTGGAAAAACCTAGAGGGAATTTTGTTAAGGTGCATCACAGAGGAAGAGGCCCCCAAGATTATTGTAGAGTTCCATGGAGGAGTGTGTGGGGGCCACTTTGCTGGAAGAGTGAATGGTCATAAAACTTTGAGAGTAGGATATTGGTGGCCCACGATATTCAAAGATGTAACAATATTAGTCAAAAAGATGTGAAAGTTTCCAAAGATTCTCTAGGATGTGTAAAGCCTCCAGGGCCCTACCTTTACAACTAGTATGAATTGAATCCCCTTTCAAGCAATGGGGGTTGGAATTTATTGGGGAAATTTCAGATTCCTCAAGTGCAAGACACAAATGGATATTAGTAGCTACAAATTATTTTACTAAGTGGGTTGAAGCCATCCCTACCAAGAAATTAACTCAATAGGTAGTTATGGACTTCATTTTGAATAATATCATATGTAGATTTGGGGTGCCTGCAAAGATAGTTGCTGATAATGCCATGAGCTTTAGAGAAAAACCTTTAGTGGCTATGTGCCAAGAATATGGTATTAACTTGACTTATGCTTCTAACTACAACCCTCAAGGGAATGGTCAAGATGAATCTAGCAACAAAAAATATCTCAAAATACTCAGAAGGACATTAGAAATTAACAAGAGAAAATGGGGTGAACAACTCAAGTTTTCTCTATGGGAAGACAAAGTTACTACCAAACGAGCCACTGGAAAGAGTCCTTTTGAATTGGTTTATGGAGTCCAAGCTATTTTACCCCTACATATGCAATTATCATCCTATCATTTTATGCAAAAACTTGAGGATGAAGGAGAAATAAACCCTTATGAATCCATAATTAATCAAATACTAGAGTTGGATGAAGAAAGAAGGGAATCTCAGTAAGAAGCACCTAAAACTTAGAGAAAGACTCAAGAAGATATTTGATAAAAAGGTGACTCCAAGGGCATTCAATGTTGAGAGATCTGGTTTTATTATGGGATAGTAGGTAAAGTGAAAATATATCCCGACAGTCTGATGGGGAACACATGTCAACTTCTCAGCCAAAGTCAAAGAGTGGATGTTCGGGTCAAAATTAGTTTAGCACTTGTTCGAAGAAATATACAAAACTACAAGTAGAATCCCCAACCCTGAAATGTCTCAGATTAAGCCACATGGATGGCTCACATTCAAAAGGATAAATAGATTAAAGGTCAAGGATTTAAAGCATTAATGGTTGCCACCATAAATGCATGCATATAGATCAAAGTATGAATTTTAAAGGATTTTTCGATCATTTCCAGTTTTCACCTTGCACGTGAGAAATTTGGATTCCCTAGCAGCATTAATTCATGAAAGAAAGAAGAACAATTGACTGTGAAGTGGTGAAATTGAGCCAAGGAACTCAGAGTTATGGAAGCAGGGGAAAATTTCATAGAGTTTGCAAAGAAATAGGTAAGTCCTTGCTTTACCTTAGTGTTCTCGATACTTAAATTGGGATTAAGAGGAATTAAGAGGAAAGATCAAAAACCACAAGATGAGGTCTCTGGAATTAGGTTTCCATGTAACTTCCAATATTTCTAGTGATTTAGACAATGTCATGGATACAAAATTACTGAATGTTGATCTAGATGACTTCCTGAGAAGACTTCATGCTCCGAATAAGAGCCAATGGATGACGACCATTAATGCAAGCCACATTGCCTTAGCAATTGCATTTCCACCATC
This sequence comes from Taxus chinensis, assembly GCA_019776745.2. Lineage (NCBI taxonomy): Eukaryota > Viridiplantae > Streptophyta > Pinopsida > Cupressales > Taxaceae > Taxus > Taxus chinensis. The sequence goes on from JAHRHJ020000899.1 coordinate 207,987, forward strand.
TATACACTCTCCCAAGCTTGTATGGTTGTGTGCTGAAAATTATGACAAGAAGAAGGAGGTATTGGATGGAAGTGGGGAAAGAGTAATAAATTTGACACCAGAAGCTTTTAGGGAAATATTGGGGTTACCAAAGTTGGCTCAACCAATAATTGCTACTGTTGAATCAACACAAATTGATTATGACACAAGCCATGATGAATATGCTGGAATGTTAAATACCCAATGGTTGAAAGAAAGGAAGCCATCTATCAAAAGAATCCCCAAGAAATTGACTAAGGCCATGTTTATTGAAGAGGTTTAGGACCTCATTATAATGCTAAGTAGGATGGTAGGGTTATAAGGGGTTAACAATTTTCAAGAGTGGATGTGCCCCTTCATAATGGTTATCTTGGAAGAAAAAAGAAATTTCTATTGGGAAAGCTTTATATCAGCATCTATTCATGCCCAACTCATGACAATAGCTACAAAAATAGGATAGGTGATCTTGTTAATATCATATTCTACATGATGTCTTACCTCATCTATAATATTGCATGTTTCAAATCATTCCCAGGTCTCCCACCACAGGAAAGTTTTGAAAACCATAGGGTGTACGATGTATATTCACAATTGAGATTGGACAAGTGGAGAGGAAATGTCAGGAAGGTAAATGATGCCTTCATTTCCCCTATAACTTTCCTTTTCAAACCAGAATGGGAGCAATACAGATTATCTGTTAATGTTAGGGCTGCAATTATGGAATATGGTTGCATCTTTGTATAGTACATCATATTTTTCACATATTTTAGGGTAAGTGGATTTGAAGGAAATCCCTATAAGTTTCCTAGATATGTGAATGATAAGTGGGTCTTAATGGAACTTTCAAGACAATTGACCCCTGTACATAAAAATATTGCAAGGAGACATAAAACAAACATAAAATTCCCTCTCAAAATTGGGAGATATTCCTTCCAAACAATAGTAAAATCCAGATTAATGGATGAAGAGATGGAGAGGTTTCAAATGGATAAATTTACACCAAGGCCTAATTATGACATTTGGTGGGTTGTCAGTACAGGTGAACATGAACCCCATTTGGAAGACTACTAGATGAATTACATGGATGAAGAAGAAGTTAGACTGAGGGATTATTCTAGAATGACTTTAAGACAAGTTATTGACTTCAAAATTGTTGTAATTCCTCAAGGAATAGAAGATGATAAAAATGTGGTGGGTCAGTATTACCTTGACCAAAAGATGGGGTCAAAATCAATCAGTCCTATAGATTGGAAAGAGGAAGAATCAGATGATCCTCATGAAATAATTACTAATGTAATGAGGAGAACACTGACTTGGCTGATTGGGAAGGGTCTGGATTTATCCTTACAAAATACAAAAGTGCTAAGGGAGTTCCAAGAATTGAAGAATTTGAAGGAAGATCTCCCTCCCCTGAAAGAGGGAGTAGACAAAATGGACCCCTTGAATGGACAAGCTCCCCAAACACCCAGTAAAAATATAACTACTAGGACCATTGACGAATGGAAATCAACCATAAGTGAGACTGGAACTTCAAAGACTGCCTTGACTCAAAAGGTAGAGGGAATACTCTTGAGGGATATGCAAGATGCTCCCATTACTTCAGGTGCCAATACAAGCCAAGGGGATATGTTTAACTACACCAAGAATTCCCTTAGTGGTATTACAAGGGCCATCTAGTGCACTAAAGAAGATGAGGGGATCTCTATCAAATGTTGATCTAGCACCAATAGTGCAAAGTGCTAAGGGAAGGGAAGGCTCTGAACTCAAGTGTTTTAAAAGAACTACAAAAAGGGATAAAGTAATATAGTCTTTGGAAAGGGATACATGTGGTCATGGTGTAAAGAAACACAAAAGAAAGGATCCTGAAGTAATTGATCCTCCTACCCTAACTGAAACTCAAAAGAAAATTGTTACTTCATTGGCTCATCAAGCAATGCCATTACAGACTCCTGAAGGTATTCATTCTACTCCAGTTGTACCACCACCAGTTGTAACTTCATCTTTGTCTCCAACTGAAGTTTGTTGCAGGAATAGTTTATGGTTCCCCTATATCTAGTCAGCCAAGTGATGTTATGACAGAACAAGTGCAAGATAAACCAGTTGTTGTACAACTTGAGGAACAGTCAAAAGGGCCTATTGAAATAATTGATTTGGAGTTACTTAAAGAGATTCCTAGACTTGAGATGGTTGATATAAAAGTTGAAACTTATACAGTGGAGGGTGCAAGTGTTTCCCAACAAGAAATACACATGCAATATTTTAATCAATCATCAAATATCAAATTGGGGGCTCAACCCCAAGGTATTCAAATTGAAAGTATACAACCCCTATTGTGGAAAGTGAAATGATGACTCAATCAATCATGGGTGAAACATCTGTATCAGATGTTGTCTATATTGAAAATCAGCCACCCAAGGATTCAGAGATAATAAAGGAGAGTGAAGTTTCTCAAAGTACAAGTACCACAAAGGAAACTATAACTGAGACTGCAAAAGAAATAAGTAGACCCACTGAGACCGATTTTGAAGAAAGTAAACAGACTAACAATAAAGCTAAAAATCAGGAATCAATCCTTGAATCTCAGCCAAAAAAGTAACAAGAAGAGGACCCAACAAATCAAAAGGTGGTTAAGGAGAAATCCCAAGGAGACTTGTCTACCAAACAACCACTTGTGGAGGATAAAGATATTTCAAAGAACAAGGAGCCATTTAAGGTTCTAAGTCTGGATAGGGAGATTCCAAAGGAATCTACAAATGTAGTGGCCACTTCAACAGAGAAATTGAAAGAAGATGCAAGTGCAATGGCCACCCCAGATGAAAGTTCAAGGGAAACAACAAGTGTACCTATAATTTCTGCAGAAGGTAAGGGTCAAGGTGAGAAAGAAATGGGTAGAAAAGAGTCAGAAGGTATTAACCAGTCTCAGATTTGAGACCAAGATAAAGAGAAAATAAATACAGTGACACTGGAAAGTGAAAAAAAGTGGTGAAAGTGGAACGAACACACAAAGATATGTCAGTACCTCAAGATATGCAAGGAACATCAAGAATATTAGTGTTGTACTTTGAAACTCCACACCTCACACCAAAAGGAGTAAATATGGGTAATGCCCCTATGACTGGTTGGTTGGGAGGACTCCTTCAAGAGAAGGAAAAGGAAGTTGTTCAAAGAGGATTTTTAGATATCACAAGCATTGCCTTCCCAAAACCCAAAAAAGCTTTAAAGAAAGAAAGGATTCTCACTAAAACACATGTAGATCAACATGGATTCAGGACCCTGGAGATTGCAACTCCCCATCAAGGTAATTCAAAGGATGAGATTACAATAAGTGATTATGATGTCAACCACATACAATTGGGGAATCCTACCACGGAAACATTAAAACAAGATGTCACAATAGCAGTTGAAGGCTTGTTACAGAAGGTTGATGAAGACAAAGTATCTAAAAGTAGTTGAAGGAGAAAATAAAGACATTGACTTCATGCTTACAAAATTTGGTAGGGAAAATAGAAGAAAGCCAAGATGTTTCCACTACCACTACTCCATAAATCCAGGGTAAAATAGAAAAATCTAGTGAGAAGACCGAGGTATTAGATAAATGGGTGGAGGATTTATCTCAAAAGGGCAGAAAAATCATTGAAAAACAATAAAAAGGTATGCAGAGTTAACCAACATGCTCAATACATAAATGAATTAAATGATCAATGTGAAAATGAATTGTACCATTGGGAAGGGATCCTTCCCAAACTTGACACTATAAACTAACTTGATGAGGCCTTAGTAGAAAGGGAGGGAATAGTGTTACCAAAGGAAAAAGGGATTCAATACGTGCTGGAAGATTTAACCAAAATCAATGTAGAAGTTGTGAATCAGGTCAAGGAAAAGCTGAAAATAGAGAAGGATTGGATAGGAAAGGGTATTGATACTATAGATAACATGATAGAAGAGATGGTATTGACAAAGGAAAAAAAACCTACTTATGGGGACTTGGAGATTGATATCCTGATTCAATATTTTGATCAATACATCAAAGAGGAACATTGCTCCTATGAGGTCATCAAGAGGCTTATCTCTGTGGAAAACAAAATTGTTGAGCTGACTAAAAAATTGAAAGAGTATAAGCAAAGGATGGAAAAATGTGTTGAGGTGTTGAATAGGCATAACTTAATATTCAAACATCACACAAGACCTGATGAAGAGGAGTTGATGCAGTTGTTCCAAAGATTTGATGCTTACATGGACAGGTGACCTGACAAGGAGGAAGACAATGAAGAAGGAGATGATGATCATGTTGAACCATGAGCAAGCTTAGGCTTGTCTTTTCTAAAAAACTTTCCTTTTCCAGTTGTTACTTTCATTCATGATAGTTGAATATTGTTTTAAATTGTGGATTTCAATTATGTATGTAATGTGGAACAATGCAGTAGGATTTCATTATGTTTTAATAGAATTCTATATCTATTATTAACATGAAATTCATTGTAACATCTTAAATATTTTGCATTTGAAAAAGAAAGAAAAATGGGGTTCTATAGGGGCCCAACCCAGGAAAAGGTTTACATACATTCTTGACATTATACCAAAAAAGGACTAAGGGAAAGATACCTAATCTTTTACTATTAAGAAATCCTCTCTGAAAGAAGGAATTTTCTTTAAAAACCTATTCTTCCTAGGTACAAATTCTTCTGTCCCAATTTCCATTTGCACAAATAAAATGTCCCCTACCAAACTATGAGACATGCCCAGAGCCATGAGATCATCAAAATTTTCCCTAGGACCATCCAAAATGCCAATCAACTCTATTTTCTTCTTGTAAGAAGAAACCCACCCTTTGAGATCCAAACCACCCTTGGAAAGTGCTTTCTTCCCTGATGCTTTGAAGGTAGAGGGTGGAATGGAAGTGTTTGTTATGGCTGGGAGTGCAATCATGATAGTTTTTGGAGTAGATTGAGCAGGAGGTTTGGAGCTGGACTCACCCCTACATTTCTTCATGAAGAATGATGATGCCCCAGGAGGTTGTGAAGGAAAATATTATGTTGGCCTCTTCTCCAAAGTAGAAACACGTTTTCCTAACTCAGTCACCTTGAAAAAGAGCAGGCACAATGTCTATAAAAGTCCCTTCATCGAGCACATAAGATTATGAAGGAAATATCCTTCACAGTGAATTCTTCATTACAAATGAAAGGGCATGTGTTATCAAATTGCACCCTTCATAGTCGGCCTACTCTTGAGCTTAAATTGCTTCAAAACCTCAATATTTTTCTGATGCTCCCACCTGAAATTATGAAAATACATCATTTGGAAAGTAGAAAAGACAAGACTGATCCTGATTAATCTTTGAATCAGAGCCACTCAAACAACTTGAGTTGTCAATGGCCCATCATAGTCCTCTGGATCTACAATTCCAAATAGCATTCTTACGAATGCTTCATCTGGGCCTGACAAATAAAAAATTGAGTTTAAATCCTCAGAGGAAATCTCTTTCAAACTAGATGCTAATGCTACTCCCACCATATTGTAGACAAATAATTTCACTAAGCTTCTCACACTTAAAAGAAGGGATGTGAGTTTGTAGAAGAAATGGTGGGAATTTATAGTGAAGATGAGGTTGGCGAGTTAAGTTGAGAAAAATCATGGTGAGTTGATTGCTGAGATTGTCTATGATATCCACATGAGGGAGATAAATGTGAAGTAGACTGATATCATACAAAAAGGAGGTAATTGGCCTGATGTAACACAACACATGTGGAAATACTCAGCTCAGAAAGATATGACAATAATTGTGTGTGTTTCGAGGTGGATTCCCAAAAGGTGGGAATGATTAACATCAAATCAAACTATTTGGGGGTACTCAAAAAATCATTAAAAAAGGTTTCCCAACCTACCTGAAATAGAAATGATCAAGTTGATGATGTCAAATGAATGACATAGGCATCCCATTCATCATAAAGGAATGAAATATACACCTGACAACATTTGTAAAGATCTCTCCACATGGCACGATAGGGAATAAGATATTTTCAAAATAGAAGAATCAGATATTGTTCCTTAGGAATATTCCTTGAAAATATTCAAAGTTTTGGGGGGGAAAAATCAAGCAAAGAAATAATCAAATATTGTATAGATATGAGAGGCATGTTCTCATATCGAGGGGGGTTAATTTTTCTAAAATTTTAGAAGAAACAATGTAAACTGATAAGCATTCTTGAAAACCTGAATCGAATTGAGATACATGTGATTTGTTTCACCTTTCAAATCTTCTTATGTCAAGATGGTTGCAAGTGTACAACCATTGACAAGCATTGAGATCATAGGCTTTATTTTCCCTTGCTAAGAAATCTGAAAATCTTGAAATAAACTGTGTATGTTCATGAGCATTGTTATCTTTGTCTTTGGGTGATATACTTTAAATCAACCATTTATCTCTCCTGTTGCAATCTTGTGTTGATAATTCCTCTAAATTACACTAGATCTTGTCATGGTGGTGGTGTTTTGACAACTGAAATTATGCTGTGGGAAGAGATTTCCTTTCATAGTATGGTAAACAATTTTAAATTCATGATGCATCCATTTTGTTGAGAAGATTTTTGTAAGTCTTTGAGTGAATCTTAGGTGTAATGGATCATGAATTGTCAATGTTTTATTGAGAGGTTAACATGATATTTTGTGTTTAATTTCTTAAATATTGTGTGAAAGCATGTATTCTTGGTTTTCCATGAGTGCATATCTTCTGGTTAAAGGGTTGTTTCTGGTTGTTTGATGTGCCTTGAGAAATTTTTTGACACTTTTAAAGTTTTTTTTTGAATTCTGTATAATCAACTTTATCCTACTTTAATCTCCCACTCCTACACAAATAAAAACCTACAATTTTTAAATCCTTTTAGAACCACTTCTATTTTCTCTGCTTATGAACATTTGCCAAGGGACTTTAACATTTTTACCTTCTTTCTTCATAACTATGAAAAAGCAGACCAAACTTTCCACTGTCTAGAGTAACATGAGTCCTACTTGAGCTACATTTGCATTATTTAGTGTGAAAACTCGTGAGAGTTAAATAGTGCATACATTGACCATGTTCATTCAGGACTGATCTCCAAATTTCAAAGAGAAGACTAAGAAACTGTGATTCCACTTATTTTCTTCACAAGTTCAGGTTACAAAATGGGTTCTCTCACCCTGGTTAAAGGTAGGACCTAAAGCAATAGGGAAGGTCATCCCCTTTGTATGTGCCACTCAGTCCCTCCAATGCCCGGTTTTGAATAAGTTTTTTAGACATCTTCCCTCGCTACAAAATGACAAGTACACCATACTTAGAGCATCCCACTTCAAGTGTTGATTTTTCCTGGCCCGCAGGAGGTGTAAGATTGGGTACCAACTAAAAGATTGTGAAAATTTTCAAATCTTTTCTCATTTGCATGTAAAGAAATCATTTTGCAAGTTATTTCAATTGATCAACACATTTAAGGTGCAATACCTTAGTGGTGACTCTGTCTTCTATGAGAATTATGGTGAGAACCAGTGCAAAGTATCTAAATCTTGGTTGATTTACTTGTCAATTTCACAAAGTTGGAAGGAAGGAGATGCTTCTTCAAATCAGATCCTTCCAGAAGATTGTTCCTAGAATTGGGAAAGACTAATCTAGGAAGAAAACAAGTCTGGAACGCCTTGGGTGATCAAAGGTCAGAATAAAAAGTTATACATATTACTGAAATTGATCAACCTTTAGTGGAAGATTACTCCAACACTTCACATAGTTCTGGATCATGTAGTCTCTGTACCAATTTGTATTCTCTAGCTCAGGAGGTTCCTTCATTTACAAGTTATATCAAGGTATTCTTCAATTCCCTCCTTTATTGATTAGAAGCAATATAATATTTTGTGAAATCAATTCATTAAAGGATCAATGATTTGAGGATCACACTCCCTTACCTCAGAGACCTATAGTTCCCCATCATTTTAATCCTCATGTTGGAACATCTCCAGTTAATAACCTAGCCCAACCTCCGCCTAGGGATCCTTTTGTTGTTAATGTTTACACGCCTATAAAAATCCATGGAATGGCGAGTTATCCTAATGTAGTCCCACCTAAAGTCAGAAATAGGTTGTCCAAATTTCAAGACAATAATGCCATTAGTGGAGACCAACATCTCAAGATTTTTCATAATACTGTGGAAGATTTTGAGATCGAGCAGGAGGATGTATATGTAAAGTTATTTATACATTCTCTATAAGAGGATGCCAGATATTGGTACAAATTATTTCCTGTAGGGAAAATTTTAAGGGTCCCTATGAAAAGAAGCCTTAGAAAATACTTGGTGAATCTGGGAAAATTAGTTTTTACACAAATGGAGAATATCAAGACATCACGAAATCACTTTTAATGATAACAAATGGTAGCTTTGTTATATGCTACTAGTCGGTAGCATATTTTCATGAAACTGTCTGATAAAATATAGTATGCTATCAGCTGGTAGCATAAAAATGTTGTCATCCAGTAGCATTTTTTATGCTACCAGCCAACAACATACTAAATTTTGTCGGCTGGTAGCATAAAAATATGCTATCGACAAACTATATTTAGGTGAATTTTGTGAATTTCTATTTCATGGGAATGGAAAATTGACCCCTCTAATTAAATTGTACCCATAAAATTTTGGTGAATTGGTGCTAGCTTGTACCCTTAATATTCACCAATTTAAAATTTCAAAAACCGAAATATTCATGAATTAATGAATATTCACCACTAAAATTTTCCCTGATTTCCTGACAATTCTATTGAATCTTGGTCATAAATGAAGAATGCATTCAAATTGAAATATGGTGATAAAAATAACCTCATATTCCTTCTTATTGAGTTTGATAATATAAAGAAAACCCCTAATGAGCATGTCTAGGATTTTAACACCAGATTTAATAAGACCTTGACCAAACTGCTTGTAAATTTGAGGCTGAGTGATGAATCTTTCCTAGTTAAATATTTTGATGCCTATGTCAAGAAAACATCATATTATTTAAGGTACAAAAACCCTAGAATTTTAGGAAAGCTTTCTCTATAACAATACAAATTGAGAATAATATTAAGGTATTGAGGAAACCTCTAAAAAGGGAAGGTATCAAATTAATCAATCCCAAGATGCCTCAGGAAAGTAAGGGAGTAGATTTAGAGGAGGTGGTCAATACTCTGGTAGGGGTGGTAAAAGAAATCTGATATAAACTTGATAGGGCATATAAGCATTTGGCTTCAAATCCCAAGTTCAACACCAACCCCAGGGACAAAACAAATTTGGGGGTCATCCCAAGGGTGATCACAGAGAAGATGATAGAGGGAAATGACCTATTTGGTCAGGGAATACATAACAAACCCATAGAGGAAAAATTTTAGTCCCTGACCAATTGATTGCCAAAGTGTCACTAGTAGAGGAGGATCACATCATTTTATTATGTGATTTTTTTTTTGTATCACATCCCTAATGTAAGCTTGGTGTAGAAGTAGAATAGGTTGATGATGAGGCTACCTTTTTTTATGTATGTATGTTTGAATGTGTTGATTACCCACCACAAGGAGCTACTTCCACTGAGTTGCTAAGTGCCAAGATTGTGGAATATTTTTGGGAATGTGTAAGTTGGGTATCTTCTTTTCCTTATACTAGTTTTGTTGATATAGATATGGTTCAAGCATTTGAACTACCTAACCATAAATTTGATTATTTGAGAGCTTTAATGATCAAAAAGTATGATGGTGGTGTGCCCTTTGAAGTGGATAGGAAATTTCTAATGAATGCAGTAGTAGCACAAGAAGAGGAATATAATTTGCAAAATAGGATGGTCAAGGGACTAGGGTCACAACCTAAACAAAAGTCACTTGTCCTAAATAACATCCCCAAGAATGGCCCAAATAAAGACCTACCTAATAAAGGCCCAGTTCTTTCCAATAAGCCAATTTCCCCTACCAATGCTCAAGTAGTAAGGGACCTCATCCCACCAGAAAAGGAAATCACTTTTCTTCCTAGTACCAATTTTTCTAAGTACACCCCCTATGATATGGCTCAAATTTTGAGCTATATCAAAGTTACTATGCCTATTATTGAGATGCTTAGGATCCCTGAGCACATAAGGAGATCATTTGAATACTTAGAATTCAAGGAGGAAATGGCTGTCATAAGTAAATATGTCAACAATGTGGATGTTCCACCTATTATTTCTGAGATAAAAGTGCCTTAAGAACCAAAAAGCATGGGGGAATCTGCAGAAGTATATTTAGGAAATTCTTTGGTCGAACCCCAGTTGGATTTAGACCCATTTTTTACCATACTGATCATTAAGGACATACTAGTCCATAATTGTATGTTGTATTTAGGAGCCTCATGCAACATAATGCCACTAGAGGTTAGGAATGAGTTGGACATAAAGGTGATAATAGCTTTTGGAAAATCCCATGTCATGGACTCAAGGGAAGTGCCAATTATTGGATATGTGAAAGGTTTAGTTGTGTAACTAGATGCTTATCCCGGTAAGTACTTAACCATAAATGTGGTCATTATTGATTTCCCTACTAAATGGGGCATGTTGTTGTCTAGAAAGTGTGCTGAAAGTGTGGCAGGTAGTGTTCAAATGGATATGTCCTATGATACTATACCCCTGGAGGGAAACTTGGTGAAATCACATGGTGAGAAAAAGATGTTAAATTTGACTGAAGATCCAAACAACGCTTCTTATGGAGTATTTATTTATGTGGATGTAGAAAAAATTGTAGGGTATGCGGACTTTGAGGAACACATATAAAGGACAGTGTAAAATTGGAAAGTGTTGGTGCCCCTTAGGTTATGATGTTTGATGGAGCAAGTTCTAAAACAGGAAATGTGGCTGGAGTGGTGCTCATTTCCCCAGAAAAATAAACATTTAATTTTTCATTCAAATTAAAATTTGAGTGCACCAATGAAATAACAAAGTATGGAGAATTTCTTCTGGTTCTAAGAATTGCATGGAAATATGGGATCAAATATATTGTTGTCAAAGGAGATTCTGAATTAGTAGTGAAGCAAGTCAAGTAGTTGTATGCAACAAAGAATCAAAGAATGAAACAGTAAAATCATGTAGTATAGGACTTTATTTAAAAGTTTGAGTCTTTCAACATTTTATACCATGAGAGATCTCAAAATGCACAAGCCAAAAAACTTGTTGTTCTTGCATCCCAATTTGATTATTGCACGACCTCCCCTTATTGTAGCTATGATTTTTAAATAGTATGTATACCATATGTGCCTGAAAATGTAAAACACTGACAAGTATTCTAGGATTATTGATGAGGGTCATCAATCCTCGCCATTAATAATGTCAATCCGGGTTGGTGTCCAAAGGCTGTATGCATTAAGAGAAGAATATTTTGGAAAGCAACTCCTTTAAACACAAACCAAACTTGCATAAAATAAATCACACTTGCATAAATTTAAAGGCACACTTTTAGAAATAAAGACACACTTGCATAAATTGAAATTGCTGAATTAAAAATATATATAATTGAATGAAACACCTACAGGTTCACAACAGACTGAATTTTCACAATACAAAGATAAAAACAATACAACAAAATGAATTGAAGACAAATGAATAAACATAAATATAAATACATAGATCTATCTTCCTTGAAATGAGTGGCTGGCTCATTCCTTAGAAGAAGATTTAAATCATACTTGTGAGATCTTAAAACTACATAATATTTGAGAGGAAATAACAGATCTTTATTTCTTAGGAGAAAAGCATTCCATATCTCAGTGCAGAAGGTTGCATTTATAATTCATGCATCTAACTAACTCCTTATTTTAGAAAATACAATATGATCTTATCTTTATTCAAATCCTAACAACTAAGATCTCCATCTCCACAAAATATGGAGAGAGATATATTATAGGAGTCAAAGTCTCATCTCACTTATTTTAGGAAGATTTGCTCCTAAATCTTCTCCATGATTTTCGGTAACAAGAATCATAATGATTTTATTATTCTACATTATTGGAAGGAGGATTTTCCTCAAAATATGATTTTGACCAAATACCTTTCTCGAATTTTCCATTTGACTTTGCTATTTTTGACTGTGGAACTTTTGACGCTTGTCTGATACGCTTTTTCCTTAGACTGTAGTTCACTAACAGTTATATTTATCTTCATTGGTAAAACTTGTTGCAAATATGAATGAGGTTTTTGTTAAAAAAATTACTTTGAACAAAAACCTCTCTCATATTTTCCATTTTACTTTTCTATTTCTGTTTATGAAACTTTTAGTACTCGTCTGATACACTTTTCCTCGAACTGCAGCTCACTAAAAGTTAGATCTCTCTTCATTGGTAAAACCTATAGAAAATATGAATGAGGTTTTTGTTAAACACATTTCTATGAACAAAAAATTCTCTCAGATTTTTTGTTTTATTTTTCTATTTTTGTTTATGGAACTTTTAGCGCTCGTCTGATACATTTTTCCTCGGACTGTAGCTCACTAAAAGTTAGATCTCTCTTCATTGATAAAACTTGTAGAAAATATGAATGAGGTTTTTTTTAAACACATTGCTATGAAAAAAACCTCTCTCATATTTTCTGTTTCAGTTTTCTATTTCTGTTTATGGAATTTTTAGCGCTCATCTGATATACTTTTCCTCAAACTACAACTCACTAAAAGTTAGATCTCTCTTTATTAGTAATACATGTAGAAAATCTAAATGAGGTTTTTGTTAATCACATTTCTATGAACAAAAACCTCTCTTAGATTTTCCATTGGACTCTCTAATCTTTCACAATTCCTCAAAAACTATCAAAATCTGCTTCATTCCGGAACTAAGCCTGCGAGTTCCTAAACAAAGTCTGCGAGTTCTGGAACTAAGTCTGCGAGTTCTGGAACTAAGCCTGCGAGTTCTGGAGTGAACTTAAAACAAATATAACTTTTTCATACGATCTCAGATTGAGATGATTCTTGTTTTGAACTTGCATAATTTTTCAAGATGAATCTAAATATGAAATCATATTTGAGTTTATATATACCATAAATGATAAATTCTAATTTTCTCAATACTAGCATTATCTTTCCTTTATGGCTTGCATACATAAGAAATTGCATCTTTTCCTAAATAATAAATAGGATTAGTCAAAAAAATAGATAACAAAATATTTCTAGAGAATGAACAAGATATATCCTATATTCTATCTTAAGAAAACTATAAGTTCCTAGATTACATTTAAATCCACTTTCAAAGGTAACTTGGAAGGACAAAATAATGGTAATTTATGGCCAATTTATGGCCTCATCAACGATGCTCTAATATGAAGGTTCATGAAAAATAAAAGTGAGTTTACAAATCAATATTGACACTATTAAATTTTTTTTCTGAGAATTCTGTATAATCAACTTTATCTTTCTTTAATCTCCTACTCCTACACAAATACAAACCTATAATTGTTAAATCATTTTTGAACCACTTCTGTTTGTTCTTCCTATGAACATTTTCTAAGGTACTTTACCATTTTTACCTTCCCTTTTCATAAATATGTAGAAGCAAACTAAATTTTCCACTATCAAAAGTAACCCGAGTCCTATTTGAGTGACATTTGTATTATTTAGTATGACAACTCGTGAGAGTTAAATAGTGCATAGATTGAACATGTTCATTCAGAACTGATCTCCAAAATTTCAAAGAGAAGACTAAGAAACTATGATTCCACTTATTTTCTTCACAATTTTATGTTAAAAAATGGGTTCTCTCAACTTGTATAAAGGAAGGACCTAAAGCAGCAGGGAAGGTCATCCCCTTTGTACGTGCCACTCAGTCCCTCTAATTCCCAGCTTTGAATAAGTTTTTCAGACATATTCCTCAGGTACAAAACAACAAGTATATCATACTTAGATAATCCCATTTCAAGTGTTAATGCTTCTTGGCCTGCAAGAGGTGTAAGATTGGGTACCAACACATGACATTAGCTCTGGTTCCTTGGTACTAATTTTCTAGATCTATGTCACACTTATGTGGAACATATTCAAAGTTATTCATATTACTACCTTCTATTTCCTTCATAAAGTGGGTAGACTTCCAATACTCCATTCTTGTCCTTCCTAATGGAAGGCACATTGTTTGATGCAGTTAGTTCTTCTTCACTCCATTAGCTGAGGACCACATCATCGATGATTTTCTTGGGTACTTCATAGAGTTATAGAGTTCAGATTCGTCTATGGATTCTTCTGCATTCCTCTTGTCTCCTTATTCTCCTATCTTCTTTTTCTTCTTCCATTAAAATTTCCCTTTTGTACATGGGTATCTTATCATGATCCTTAGTTTCAAGGACCCATTTGAGACATATTTTTTAGATTGTGAGAGAGATTTTTTGTCTCTTGTTGTGGATTTTTTCCCACTATATTTTCCTCCATTGCTTGAGATCCTTGTTGTTCATGGGTGCCTCATTAGGCTTAGTTACCAAGACCCATTTCTCATTTCTTACTTTCTGCATCATTATAAGTTAAGATTAAGGGGGGGTGTTGGTGTGTGAATTTTCCATATCATGTGGTGATTCATCTCATTTAGGTGAGGTCATAGGTCTTAGGTGTCGTAGGGGTTATGATAGATTCCTCTGTGACATGTGTGTTAGTGTGCGTCAGTGCATTATATTGGAGTTACCTTTCATTCCAGGAATGTAACTCCCCTTCTCCACTTGAGGAGGTTTGATTACATGCTCTGGGGGTTAGAAAACATCCCCTATTTGTACCCTTTCCCTCTTTCAGATCTATGAGAGGTAGTGAATGAGATCTTTCCCTTTCCATTCTTTGCATGCACATGTCATGGTTGATTCTTGCTCCCCCATGGAACTTCGTCATGTTGCCAGAGTGCAACTCAATTTATGTTTGCGTTATCCTACATATCCTCATGTTGTCACATTTTCAATTTCTTTGTTAGCACACTATCAACTATAATTTTTTTCATTTTACAAGGCACACATCTTCTATCTACTTTATGCTATCGAATATTCACTCAACAATATAAAGTGGGGGAAAATGTATACAAAAAATCTATGCAATTGGGTACATTTATAGCTCCTAAAGCATACTAATGTACACATGATTCCTAAGCAAGAAAATTAGTGATTGACAACTCCTTTTGGGCTTTTTATTTATTTATCTATTGCACTTTATTGGATTTACACATCCTACAAATCTATCGGCACTTGACATATTTATCTTTTGATGACCTCAGACACTAGCACCCAGTCAGGATAGAAGTGCCCATTTTTTTATGTCCCTCCAGGGTGCTCTTTCCTTTATTTAACTTCTTCTTACTGTTTTGGGTCCTTTTCACATTTTGGTCACCTTTTCAAACTTTGGGTTGGCCATTCAGCTGTCAATTACAAAATTCAAACAAGGGAATCATATATATATATATATATATATATATATATTTAGTTACTTCTCTCAGATATGGGGCTAAGCACTATAAGAATTATCTATCCTCACCTAAGATTGCACAAAGGAATAAGAGAATTCCAAGGATACATCTAAAACATTCATACAAGGGACACATTTTGGATTAATCTACATAAATAGTATAGGAGGGGAGTTCATTCTATTTCATCACACACATCTTGCATGCTCAGTAAAATCTACATATATCATGCTATCATCATGAAGCTTGCATAAGGGAAACATATGACATCATTACACATACAAGCATGGAGAAATACATGGAGTATGAGATGTAGTCTAACACTTAGTCATAAGTTCATTCTTCAGGTGACCACAAGGGTAAGTATGACTCCACATTCTCCATATTTTTTATTATATTTGATGTGGTTTGTGGGCATGTGTAGGTAGAAATTTATTTTGTAGGTTACATGTACAACCAATTATCTAAAGGAAAAACCAAAACGAAAAATAGAGACTAACAGTGAAGCTCCTCCGCCCTAGAAAATATCAGGTTCTAGGCATCTAAGTAGACATAGGCACCCATATCAGTCACTAGCACCTGGGGCATCCATGTCCTCCTACAGGTGCTTTTTTCTTATATATCCTTAGTTTAAAATCCCCATTGAGCCTTGACGATATTGTTCCCAGCTAGATGTAGCAGATACTGAGTCCAAATCACTCATGGGTTGCACAAAAACAACTAAGTCCTCTTCCTCTCTCATTTTCTTAGGGATTTTACATTGTTAAATTATTATTATTATTTCCTTACTATACTTAATTACATGAATATAATTTATTATATTAGTTAATATGATATTAAGACTTAATTCAGCCTAGATTAAATCATTGATATACAACAGGTGGGTTATTGTACTGGATATTGTATACCATTTCAAGGAGGGTTCCATCCACTTGCTCATCACTATCTAATCTAATGTAAAATTATAACATTGAAATGGTATTTTTAACCCATGGTTTAATGATACCAGCTAGATAAGGAGACCTATATTTGGGTATATTACCATCAAATGTTATTTTTTACCAAAAAACTACTTTGGCAGTTTGATTGGCTACATGATAATCATTAGTAATTACTCATACGTTAATGTGGATGGTTCCTAAATGTTCACTTTTAAGCCTTAACACCGCAATGAAATTTTACTCAGAAATGGATAATATTTCCTCTTCTAAATTTAAAATTCAAAAGTAATCCACATCAAATAGACTCATGAATTTAAAATTAAAAAATAATCCCTATTTAGTCCACTTCTCGATTTAAAATTCAAAATTAATCCACAACAAATACACATTTGAATTTATTATTCTAATCATGTTCCCCACTCACCTAATCAGAGTTAATTTTCCAAATCAGGATTACCTAAATTAATCTCCTCCTCAAGCTATAAATAAGAGCCTTACCCCCTCTTTCAGAAAAGTTATAAGTGATAGAAAAAATCTGGCATTATAGCTCCACTCATATCATCATCATACCATCATAATTCCCTTTAGATGCCACTTGTATCACCATAATACCATCTCTATGCCCTTGTGATTCCACCATCCTAATACTATTGTGATTGCACTTATCATCCTAATGCCCTAGTTATTCTACTCACATCATCATAACATCATCCAGGCGCTCTTGTGATTCCCTTGGCAATCCCATTTCTTGGCATCCTTCCATCTACAATAGGAAATTTTGTAGATTTGTTTTGCAAGTTCTTCACATCCATCCCAATTCACCATTGAGCAATATAGGCTTGGATTTATTTACATTTGTTTTGATCATACATGTGCTTTTGTTATATATCGGCATTTTCAACTTTTATTTTATATCATATTCTACATGTTATCTTATCATTATTGGATTAATTTCTTGACATGGTTTGACCTCCTTGCAAGGAAGTCCATTGAATTCTAGAGATTGGCATTTTCTAGGCTATAATCCACCATATATCTGTTTAATCCCATCTTCGTCTAAGTGTTTATGATTTGTAGGTTCCTCCTTCGGAAAAACAAGGAAGGATATTTCATACATCAACATCATCATCCATCTCTACAGGAACCTTAAACCCTACATCTTCTATGGTCAACTTTGTTTTTATTGTTTCATTGCATTAAGGTTAGTAGAAAGGTAAAAATATCTCTGAACATTTTGGCATGCTCGGTGAGAGTCTCCCAAAATTTATTATTGTTGGTTTCACAACTTGTTGCTTTGTCCATGATTTTCCTACTAGTGTTTGTTGTTATGATTTCATTTTACATATCGTATGGTATTATTTGGTTAACATTTACATTATGGGAAGTATTATTTCTTTTTGTTGTCTTAGGGTGTCTGTGTAGGATCTGGTAGTGGTGGATATGTTGCTTACTTTGTCGTGCACTCCTGGAATTTCAGTTGTTCCATGTTAATTAGCCTCTCGTATCATTATATCAACACTTGTTTGCAGGGTTTTGGTGCCATTTGGAGGTGGAGTTGTTCTTTTTCCTTTTGTGATTTGTCGAAATTTAGCTTGTCATCTTCAAAATATTGCTATTTTGTGATTTGTAATTAGTATAAAGCTTTATTTTTATTACCGAGATATATATATATATACAAAATAAATATAAATAAGATTTTAAAAATCAAAAAAATTATCCTAAACTACACTCTAAACTACCCCCCCTAATCCCCTCCCTCCCCCAGATCATTTAGCTCGGCTGAGTTGCTCCCTCCATACCCACTCGACAGCCCTACATCCAACTCCTGACCTGACTGTTGGGCTACCGTCACCGACTCCCCTTTCCCAACTACATGAGCCCCAATTCCTACTCTCGCTGATCATTTTCCCACCCCTCACTCCATCCCCAATTCTGAATCCTGAAGACCCCTAACCTGCCAACTATTCCCCCTCACTCACATGGATTTCCACCCACATGGCTCCCCATGGGATCCATCACTACCCATCACATAGCCCCTGAATTTTCCTACACCTACCTCTACCTGCCCACTCCCAACGACAACCCTAACTTGGCTCTACCCAAAACCCTAGCCCGAACATGTCCCCATGGATACCACCATTACCTCCTCTCTCATTTCGGCTAAATTTATTCACACCACATCCCCTTTACAGTCCCTCTACCACACTCTAAGCTCCTTAGATGACCCCCTTCTATAATTGTGACCGCTCGAACACCCCCACGACACCACCGCCATTACTCAGATGTAAAATGGCCAAAAGTGGCCTTTTAGGCCTCCACTCTCAGGACAGTTATACTTTCACCAACATCTTATTGAATTAATACTTATCCACACTTTTTTAATACATCACCTGCCACACAGTTACCAACCAACCACTTTACTAAGAATTTTATTTTAGGACTCTTCGACTTTAAGCTGGGGTGAAGGTTGAATTCAAAGGATAGGCTGTAGAGAGGAAG
Source organism: Taxus chinensis (assembly GCA_019776745.2). NCBI lineage: Eukaryota > Viridiplantae > Streptophyta > Pinopsida > Cupressales > Taxaceae > Taxus > Taxus chinensis. The sequence continues at coordinate 226,855 of JAHRHJ020000899.1, forward strand.
GATGCACAATGATTGGGAAGCCTAATTTTCAATTAGTATGTCATGCTTATTAGTATTCATTCAATTATTGGAAAGAGGGTAAAGTGAGGGTTTTAGAAGGTCCCACAACCTTGTACAAAAATCCCAGCGGCTAGATTAAGCGATGATGATTACATATAGATAAACCCATGAAAATTCCAAAAAAAAGACAACTGAACAAAACCAAGAGTAGAAAAAAAAACATCAAAGGATATTTTTCAGCTCGATAACAATATTCTTAGCCTAGATAGAACCTAACTCTTCGTCCAGCTGATCCGAAAAGGTTAACTATTAAGAGCAGTCTTTGGTGATGGAAGCCCTAGTGTTATCAGTGAAATTTTCCCAAGCTTTGAGAAGAGAGAAGGAACGTTGAATCTTGGCCAGGATGGATGTCACCAACTCGACATGGAGATCTTCAGGATGGTTGTCAGTGTTAGCAGTAGTTTCAATATTATCCTTCGTTGTGTTTCTAGTCGTAGTGTCTTCCCAATTTGGAGCAACATCCATCTGAACATCCTGAGGGCTGGTTTCACAATCCTCCATGATGATATTTTCAGAATAATGCTGGAAATTTAACCCTTCCTCTTTTATCTCCACATCCAAGCCAGTCGGACTAGCATAGGGGGAATCAAGACACAACTTGGCTAAACCAAGCAGAGCGTCTGAGAGGTAGAGCTCTGAGCTAGAGGTAGGGGAAGAAGAAGTGAACACAACAACAACAACAGGGTCTTCAAGACAAGTCTGGCTAGGGGAGGGTGGAGGAAAAAAAGGGGAAACAGGGGGAGAGCAAATCCCGTGAAGGAGGAACCCATGATGATGACATTAGAGTCAGAGTCAAAAGAGACTTGTAGGTGGTGGCGATGGCTGGAAGAGGGACGGGAAGCCAGGGATGGAATGGGGGATGAGGTGGGGGTATGGCGGGGCCGACCATGCTTGGGGGGAAAAAGGGTCAACTCAGCAGGGGAAGTAGTGAATTTGAAGAGGAGGTAAAGAAGGCCTTGATGCAGAATGGGGCCTTCTCCCTCCCTAGCAAGATTAATGGAGTGCTCGAGTGACTAGAATAGAAATGAATCTAGGTTTATTTTCTTCCCCCAACGTAAGTGAGAGAGAATGAAGAAGTGGGGACCGTAGACCAACCTGTAACACCCATTAATGGTGAAATATCTCATAATAACCTCTGTAACTCTGTCCCAGGGAGGAAGCAGGGATTCCCGAACATAACCAGAAAGATATTTTGTCAGCTTCTCACCTTTGGCAATAAAATCCTGAAGCTCCACTTGCAAATACCTCTTGAAGTAGATAACCCCAGAGGCAGGAAGGCCAGTCACCGAGGTGATGGCATTGGTGGAGATGGTGAAGTGGGTATTGCCAATATGGACCCTGTCACGAGACCAGGTAGCTAGGGTGCCATAAGAAACCAAAGCTGAGTACCCAGACATTATTTCTAGGAATGTAGCTACACCATTGTCCCTAAGAATGTTCCAGACTTCTTGGTCCTCCTGCAGACAAGTGCAAGAAGTAGGTTTAATCCTTTTGAGTTTCCCTCCCATGGTGAAGATTCTGTGAAAATGAATCGAGGTGAGGATGTGAGAGTTGGCTTTAAAAGGCTCGTATTTTTTGTGGGAGTCTTCCACATCACCCATCCTCCTGTACCGATGATAATTATGATGAGAAAGGGTGTATCTCAGACCCAGATCCACATGAATGGAGTAATTCTCTTCCCACGTGCTCAGCTCCATAGAGCGTCACTTCAAAATTATGTGATAATCATGACCACCGTCAGTGGTAAGGATGCAATGCTTTTTGTTAAGCTTGCTGATATAAGGATCAGACTCCCACCACCACGTGTTAGCTAGAAAATGAGCAGTCATTATGGGCAATTTGAAGGAGATTGGCAGGGAAATTTCCTAACCACATTTGTTGAGTATCAAGGAGGACACCAATGTTAGCCATACAATCTACCGCCTTATTTCCTTCCCGGAGTATGTGTTGGAATTTGATCTGCTGAAAGTTCCTTTGGAGAAGACAGATGTCAGCAATAATATTTTTAATAGTCCATTGTCCTGGGTCTTCCGAGTTGAGGAGATTTATAATATTGAGAGATTCACTTTCCATAATTAAGGGTTCATTGCCAATTTTAAGAGTCAGCTCTAGCCCCTTAAGGATAGCTAAGGCTTCAGCGCGGTGATTGGTACCCATGCTAAAGTTAGCTGCTATATAGCAGCTTGAGGGGAACCAACAGAATTTCGAAGGATCACACCCCCCCAGACTTCCCTGGGTTACCCTTAGAAGCACCATCCGTGTTGAGTTTCATCCAGCCCGGTGGAGGAGGGAGCCACCAAACAGTAGAGCGAGCCTGGGAAGAGGGTTTAGCCATGGGAAGGATCACCATCTGCTAACACCACTCCTTGCTATTGCATAACTAGATTTTTTGCTGATATTTCTTCCATACGAAAGCATTTAGATTGTCTTGGAAGAGAGTAGCGATATGGTTGGCCACCCTCTCAGGATCCATACACTGGTCTTTGAAGATTCTCCTATTTCTCTCTTTCCAAATACCCCAGAGGCCATGGGGGAGGATAAGTTTCCAAGCCAGGGAAAGGGTTGGGTGAGAGAAGGGGGAACACCATTGAATGAGGGTATCATGAATTGAATCGGGGAAAGTCCAGACAACTCCAAAAAGTGACAAAAGCCAATTCCAGATAGCCTGGGAAAAGGGGCAGTGAAGAAGGAGATGAGAGGAGGACTCCAAGGCTTTGCAACAAAGAACACAGTGTGTGGGAAGCGAGAAGCCTCTCCTTTTTAAGTTCTCTCCCGAGAGGAAAGCATTCTTAAAGGAGAGCCAGGCAAAGAAGCCAATTTTGGGAATAGACTCTTTGGGCCAAATTTTGTAGAGTGGAGGTCCAGAGCTGGTCTGGAGCTTGGAGTCATAGGAAACTTTAACAGAGAAGGATCCAGAGGGGGAGAGGGGCCAAATACGATCATCAACAGGAGAGGAGAAAGGAATATAGAAAGAGGAAAGGAAAAATATCAACTGATTCAAAAGTTGACTTTGATGCTCACTGATGCCTGACCAATTTGGTAAATGCTAAGAGGGGATTGAATTAGACTCTCTCCAGTAACCAAATACTTTCTTTCCATGGTGATTGATGAGGGTTATTTTGATAGGGTCCCAAATAGGGTTAAGGCATAGAGGTTTTTCACCTATCCACCAATCTAATTAGAAGTCAATTAATCTACCATTTCCCAACCTCCGCTTGGTTCTAGCATGTAGAAGAGGAAGAGAGATGGTAACCGAGTTCCAAATAGCCGAGCCACGGGGCGGGGAGGAGAGAAGGAAATATTCATCTTGTGACAAATATTTAGATCTCAACAGCTGAGCCCAGTGCAAGTTACCTTGAGCAACTTCCCAGCCAATTTTAGCCAGCAGTGCAACATTCATATCAGCAATCTGTCTGATTCCAAGCCCTCCCAGATTGGTCGGCTTACAGACTTCATTCCAAGAGACAAGGTGTATCCACTTTTTGTCTTCCACCCCCTGACCAGAGAAATTTCTTTTGGATTCTCTCAACAACAGATAATCACTGAGGAAGGCATTTTGAGAAGAGACATGAAATAGATAGGTAAACTCTGAAGAGTAGCTTTGACCAATTGAAGTTTTCCAGCCTGACTAAGAATGGCTCCTTTCCAAGTGGCCAATTTTTTTTGGTATCTCTCAATGACTGGATTCCATAGATGCTTGGTTTTCTTGCCTTGGAAAAGGGAATGCCAAGATAGGAGGAGGGTAAGTCCACAATTCTGTAACCAAATATGTCAGCAATCCTCCTTTGAGTTTGAGGAGGGGTGTTTAGGAAAGATATACTACTTTTGTTGAAGTTAATCAGTTGTTGAGAGGCAAGTTGATAGTTTTCTAAAATTTCTTTGAGGGCACGAGCTTCAATCACCGAGGCGGCACTCAAGAGCAGAGTATCATCGCAAATTGGTTATGAGTGGCAACTGGGGAGCTGGAAGTGATTTTGATACCAGAAATGCCAGATTGACTCTTGGCAGCCTCAAGAGCTCTGCTGAGGGAGTCTACCATTAACAAGAAGAGGAAAGGAGACAGAGGGTCCCCTTGTCGAATACCTCTGCTATTTTTGAAGAAGCCTTGGGATGCCATTTATGAGGATCGAGAAGCAAGGGGTTGTAATGCAAGAAAAAATCCAGTTACACCATCTATTGTCAAAACCGTAACTTTTTAGTACCCGGATCAGGAAAGTCCAGCTAACTCTGTCAAACGCTTTTTGCATGTCTAATTTGAGGATCATCCCTATGGACTTCGAGTGTTGGGTAGAGTGGATGGCTTCATGAACAGTGATGATACCCCCTTGGATAAAGCGTCCACTGATGAAACCATTCTGATTCGACGTGATGAGGTCGTTCATCAGGGGTTTAAGCCGTGTGGCCAACATTTTGGTGATGATTTTGTAGGAGGTGTTGCAGAGGCTAATTGGCCTGAAGTTGGCAACAGACTTAGATCCAAGAGCTTTGGGAGCAAGAGAAATGAAGGTGGTGTTCCATTCTTTCAGAAGGGAGTTGCTAGACTGGAATTCGTTTACCTCCTTGAAGAGATCATGCTTGATGATTTCCCAGAAGATTTGGAAAAAGGCAGCAGGGAAGCCATTGGGGCCAGGAGCTTTGTCACCTTTCATAGTGAAGACCGCTTTATGAATTTCCTCCATAGAGAAGGGTTTCGTTAAATTTCCATTCATATCATCAGAGATTAATTTAGGAATGTGCTGAAGCATCTTGGACATAGCTTGCTCATTGGGAGGGTCCTCAGCCTGAAGGAGATTAGAATAAAAAGAGACCAATTCATTAGAGATCTCAATGTCAGAGGTTAAAATATTACCTGCCGGAGTGATTTTGTCCCTGCTTTTGTGTTTAGAGGCTGTAATGTGGAAGAACTTGGTGTTGCGGTCTCCCTGATCCAGCCAAAGCTCCCGTGATCTCTGCTTCTAATAGGTCTCTTCTTCTTTCAGGGTATTGTGGAAGTTGCTGAGAAGATGCCTTTCTTGTTTATGGAGTTGTTCTGTTCTTCCTTCAACCTCCATCAGAGCTGAAATGTTAGCTATTTCCTGAGTCAGCTTTTGTTTACGAAGTTTGATGTTGCCGAACACTTTGCTCTTCCAAATCTTAAGCTGCTTTTTGATTTCCTTAAGTTTACTGGAGAACTTAAACATATCAGAGCCCTGAATTTTGATATCCCACCAGCTCTTAATAAGAGGGTCCAAATGATTATTTTCAAGCCAAGCAAGCTCGAATTTGAAGGGAGGATTTTTTATGTTCATCTTATTGTTGGCACATAGAATTAAGGGGCTATGGTCAGATGCCGCTCGAGTTAAGGAACTGAGAAAGAAATCGGGGTAAAGAGAGATCCAATCCAAAGATCCCATAGCCCTATCCAATCTGCTTTGAATGTGATTTCTGCCCACTCTGCGATTGGACCAAGTGAAGGAGGTACCATGCAGGTCCATATCAAAGAGAGTCTCCCCATGTATGAAGTCAGCCAGAGCTTCCATGTTGTTGGGATTAGCAGGGGCTCCACCTTGCTTTTTGGAAGGGTAGAGAGTGCAGTTGAAGTCTCCCATAATGAGCACAGGGAGATTTCTACAATTTTTTATGAAATTTGAGATGTCCTGCCAGAGTCTTTCACGCTAAGATTCCAAATTAGGGGCATAAACATTGATTGCTATCCAAGTAGAGTCAGAATCTACCTCTTGGAAGAGAATGCACAAAAAATTGGGGTGCTGAAGAAGGCAGTCACCTTTGATGTATTTGGGGTCCCAGAGAGTGCATAAGCCTCCCGAATTACCTATAGCAAGCTGGGAAGCAAAAGAGGTGGTATGCCAAATTTTCAAGAGACTGTCATCCTTTTTGAGTTTGGTTTCCTGAAGCATGATAATGTTCAGGAGAGTGGTTAAATTTAATATCCTTGAGGACCCTCTATTTTTGCAGAGAGTTAAGACCTCTTATATTCCATGAGATCACCTTCATTTCTTGGATTTGGGTTTACTCCCCACAACCATGGGGATGGTGCTCTGGTGTTCCTTGGGCCACATTCAGGGCTGATTCTTGCTGAAGCTTGACATTTCCCGGGATACGCCCACGAAATTTCTCTGTTCCAATATCAGGTTTCTTGCAACTACTTCGGGTCATGCAGAGGTTCAAACTGTCTTCAGAGGTTTGAGTGGAGGGGGAGATCTGGGAATCAGAGAGGGGGAGGAAAGGTGGACCGAGGAAAGTGGAGCCAACAGGAGGAAACTCCGAGCCAAGACCGGGGAGAGGGGGAAGGGAGAGGAGAAGGTTGGAGGGGGGGGGAGGGAGAAGGCAAGAGAAGAGGGGGGGCAGCAACAACCACTAAGGGGGGAACAACCATGGAGGAGGGGGGAGGGGAGGCCAGGGAGAACCTCCATGGGGATAGAAACCAAAGTGGAAAGAGGCAGGGGGTCAAGAGGGGTTACCAAGTTGGAGTCGACAAGTGATCTCTCCTTCTTCAAGGAGGGCAAAGGGGTTGGAAGTGTGGATGACCGGGGTCTCTTCAGGAATAATCTTTGGAATATATTTTCCTTTTTTCTTGGGAGAGGTTACAAGGGTTTTGGGTTTAGGCTGAGGCTTAGTGAGGCATTCAGTTGCTCTGTGACCGATGCTTTTGCAAATTGAACATGCTTATGGAATATATTCATATTTAATGGCTTGAGACTAGGTTCCAAAATCTGATAAGAGATCAATCGATTTCGGGAGTGGGAAACTGACATCAGCGTTGACACAAAAACGAGCATGAATGAATCTAGTTTTGGCCTTTGTGGCCTGGTCTATTGCAATTAGAGAACCCATAGATAGAGCAATACCTTCTATAACCGTAGGGTGCCAAAGCTCCAGAGGAAGGCCCGAAAGACGAACCCAGATTGGAGCCTGTGTCATTGTTTCTGTGAGCGGGTTGAAGCCAGGCGACCATTTCCTGATGTAGAACCCTCTTCTGCCGAAGAACCACGGACCACCCAGAAGAGCTCGAGCAAAGTCTTCCTTCATGCTGAAAGAGAAGAGGACAAATCCATTTGGCATCGCAGCTATTTCCAGGGCGCCACAAGGGTTCCATTTCATGCGGGCCCATTTTTTGATATCTTCGAGGGGGGGTCTGGGACCCATCAGCTTACCTACTAGGGATAGATCTCTAGAGGCAGCAATAGCCTCCGTGATGTGAGAAGGGATGTGGAGAGAGAAGGACCCATCAGAGAGCACATGAGTCAACTTCTCCAAATGGGAAGTAGAAGAGGATCCCTCCACTATTTTTTTCCATGCCTGGGGGGAGGTCGGGGAGACATGCCCCCAGAGTTTGCAGGGTAGTACTCCTAATCCGGACCAAAAGGGTCTTGCATCAGCATCCAGCACCAGGGGACTCAGAAATTCAAAAAATCAGATGCCTTTCTGCATTTTTTCTCTCATTGTGAATGGTACCACTTTAGAGTCCTTGGACATTTCCCATCATGGAGTACCACTTTTCAACATGTCCTTATTATTTACTCACATTGTCATCTAACCCTCTTTTTGGTTCCTTTCATCCACACATTATTGTTGTTGGTTTTTTTAGAAGATATTCGCAACCCAATGCATGTATGCTATTATTTTACACTTATCAAATGTGATCTTGAGAATTATAAACATGACTGTGGTATCCTTCATCATTTTTATTTTCGTTACCATAGATAACTACAAACCGCTTTTGTAGGATCCTTGACCACATATTAGTTTTATGATTTTAATCAACATCTTCACATCGTATAAATCCATATTTTATTCTATATTTCTATTGTAGTAACTTTACAAATAGTCTACATCACTTTATCTCTCATGTTGTGATTGTTTGGAGTCTACTCTTTGCTTGCCTCAACCTGCAATTAGATAAAAAAGGAAAAGCGCTATCCATGTATTCCTCATTTTTATCTATTCTCTCCTTTTGCATCACAAATTCCTTTTTCCTGTGTGTGTCCTCATTGAAAGATCACATTTGGATTTGGTTTTAAAAGGAACCTTTATTTTCTGCATCCTAATTGATAACATAGTTTAAGTAGGGGTTTACTTATTGCATCTCACATTTTTGCACACAACTAAACTAAAAAATAAAATCAACACATCTAAAACATAATCCTACCAGGTGGACTGATCGAGATTTCATCACCTAAAAAAATCCGTCGCGGTGTTCTGGCCATATTAGAAACTTTTTATAGACTTGTGCCTCTCATACCTTTGGGTATATTGAGGATTCCCACACCCAAACACCTTGAAACCAAACATAGACTTCCTTTCCTAGGTACCTTGTTATCCATCCCCTTTTTTATTTTTCACACGTTCTAATTTAAAAACAAAAAAGATTGTTTACCTGAATTACTTGGTTTAGTTAGTGTAAATTATGATTTTCTTTCATGCCCCTGATTACTCGGTGAGTAGCCAAGAAAATGGAATATAACCTTTCTTCAAACATCTCTTCATCTCAACAAACATACAATGCAATAATTTCCTCATCCATGCCCTTGATTACCTCTTTTCAAGGATACTCAACCCCTTATCAATGTTTCTCACCAAGGATCCCTTGTTCACACTTTGACCTTAGATTAGACCAATCCTTTCTTATACCATCAATCTATCCCATCTAGGCCAGCCACCCCACCATCCATTAGATTGGATCCTTTTGGCCCTCCTATTGTTCCTCGCGGTGATGTAGAGTTCCAACAACTTCTTGATGTCAACCCGGTGGCTCTCCAAGACTATATCCCTAGGAAGTCCACTCAGCTTCCCCTAGATGGTCCACCACTTTCTATAGTGCCCACTTCTTTATGACACCTTTTGATGTTTATTCTGATATAGTTGATCAAATTATGGACATTATTATGTTTTGATTTAGTATGATGTTAGACATTGATCATGGATTATTGTTGATCTTGATTGGTTATGATGCATGATGATCATTAGAGACACTCCTATGTGGATGATGATATACTATTTGACATGGATGTTTTATGGATGTTGTTTGGACATGTGATTTTGGATATTTTGCGATGATGATATAGTTGTTGGGATGAATTGTATGTTATAATGTTAAGCTTCCTTGATGTTGTTGTGATTTACATACTTAGATGATTTGGTGATTTTATTTATATCATGTTGGATTTTTTGATATGGCCATGAATCCGAAGGAGGTATTTGTATTTTGAAAGTTAAAAATATCACAACAAAACATCGGGGGATTGGAGACCACCACAATGGAATTCTAGGTGAATTCGACAAGGCCACCATGGCAACTCATGTTATTGTGTTGTGTGTTTGTTTTGTTAGGGATTCCCATGGGGCGATTTCCTTAACATGTGACCATGGGTATTATGTATTTTATTAGTGATGTGTCCCTTCTTTTAATTAATTAAAATTGTTGTGGATTAATGTGACAAATCATATGGTTAAAATTTAAATAAATAAGATTGGGATATGGGAAAGTATTAATGGAAGTTGTTGGCTGTTGCATTTAATATGTAAGGGTTGTGTAAGAGTTGTGTAAGGCTGATTTTGGAGTATGAAATACTCCACCCCCCCATGAAAAATTCGAATTTGTTCTTAGGGGCCGTTTTTGGAGGCTTGTGGGACAAGTAAAACTTATCCCATGCCTCTAAATTTAATTTACCAACCATACTTATGGTTGGAGAAGTGATTTGTGACTTTTATAATGAATTTTGTTAATCATGTTGCTTTGTTTCGATTGAACTCTCTTACATTTTATTTAATTTTTTGTCCCTTGAGGTGTGGGCTTTTTGGAGTGTGCAAGTAACTTGTCATGTTTTCACCCACCTCTTTATTGTGCTTAGGATAGTGGATTTTATATTTTTTTGTTTGAATTTGAGGATGTGTGATGTGGCATCCTACATGGATCTACATCATCCTCTCTTCTTCCCTCTTCGATATAATTCAAACTTTTTTCTTGTTTTGAGGTTGTTGAATCATTTTGCAACTTCTTTGGGGGCACATTTTCTTGTGTTGGAGCTCTTATTTTTGGAGGAAGTTTGAAGAAAGCTTTGCATACTTGGGAGATTTCTGTTTGGAACTATGTTTTTGACTTTGAAATCTTGTTGTTTGGAGGCAAAGTAACCATGGAGAGGTAGGAATTCAACTCTCCTTTTATTCTGTTATTTTCTTGCTCTGTTGTATGAATGGTGCATGTTTTTGTTTATTTGTTGGCTGGTTGGGTAGACTACCTTAGGGATGGTGTAGGAGAAGGCTATGAGGAATCCGTGTAGGGGGCATAAGGAATGCCATTGACATCAAAGTTTTGTTGAGGGAGTTTGGGTTTGGGATCCACCATGGAAAAGAAATAGCTTGCATTTCTTACTTTGTGGGGGGCATAAGGATATGTGTGGTGAAATTTATTGGTAGTTTGTTCTGGTGGATGCCCAATTCCCAATTGGGAGGCATAAGCATCTTCGCCCATAGACCTTGCTCCTTTGGCTTGCATGATCAAGCCCCTGAGTTTTGATTGGAATGTTTTCAATTGCAGTTGTGAACTGTGTTTTGTGTTGAACTATGTTTTATATTGAATTATGCATGTGAAAGAATGTTGTGTGTTGTGGAATCTAGTTGTTTCCATGGGTTGAATGACACCTCTTATTGTATTTTGGTTGGAGGCTTGGGGGCTAATGATGAAGGAAGGCTTCTCCTTCATTGGATGTCTTGGTTGGGTGGAGAGCGTTCCCTTTCCCCCTCTCTTTTTTGTGATCAACTTGGAGAAAGAGAAAATGTGCATGTTTCTATACTGGAGGAAAGGAAAAATACAGTTGATAGTCCCTTGTAAAAAAATATTCATTGTAATCCTTTCCACTTGATGTGGATGGAAATTGTAATGTATACTTGTCAAGAAATGATGTTGTAATTGAATATGGAAATATATATATTTGAATTGTGAAAGACATTTACATTCTGTTCTGTACATTAGAAATAAATAAATAGGAATGTTGTTATTGCTTTCAAACATTGAAGTATATAAAGTATATAATTGGAATTAATAAAGAATATAAAGACTAACACTCTCTTCTCTCTCATAGCATTTTTTTTGATTAAATTCAATATTTCGTTGTGTGGCAAAAGAGATAGTTAGATCTCTATTTGGAAAGAGAAAATGTACGTGGAAACAATGTTGTATTTTTGTATTTTGGGAATGTGTATAAATTAAATTTAGTACTTGCTTTGGATTCAGAATGGTTGTTTATAAACAACTGAATGTATTAGATTAGTTTAGAAATTAAATGCCACATTTGAAGAATAAAATTTGATATACAGATTCAAAAGGAATAGATCTTTGTTATAAACTCTAAAAATGGAAAGTAAATTTAATTAAAATGTACAGTTCAGACCTGCACTTAATAATAAACTTGAAAATGATATAGTTTAGTATGTTGAGACATCAAGGAACTCAATTGGCAAAGAACACTTAAGAAACAATTTTAAACATTACAAATTCAAGTCAAATCTCTTCCACGGTCGTTTCCTGTGATTTGATGGAAAAATGTATATTGAAACTCAAACAAGTAAATTTACCTTCCCTAAACATTTTAAACCCTCCTAGAGCAATCCTCGATGTCTTTTTTGGCATGTTGAGTGAAAGATAAGATCCAATTTAATCAAATTTGAAATTTGGAAATCACCACTTGGCCTTTTTAAGGCCTGTAGATACTTTTTACAAAATTGACCCCATAAATTTATCAAAATGTAAAATTTATGTTTTTTGTGCAAAGAGGGCATCGAGAGCTTTCTAGAAAGTCCTCGTTTTCCCAAAACTGAGCTTTCTAGCAAAAGTTATGGCACTTTGAAGTTTTTTTGCCTTGGCGGGGAAAATTTAGGAAAATTTTCCTTGGTGGGCCCGTGGCCCAAAAATTTCCTGTCATTAAAATCCTTAGGAAAATTTTAATTTTTGGTTCAGGAAAATTTTTGAATTTTCCTCTTCCGATCCCGCAGCCAATCAGAGGCTGCCACGTGTCCTCACGGGGAAGCGGGCGGAGGCGCGCCATCATTTACACCTTTGGGCCTTTTAAACAAATTTTGGAAAAAAATTTCCATTTTCCTTCGCCCGGCCCTGCAGCCAATCACAAGCTGCCATGTGGCAGAATTTGGGTGCACAACAGAGGGGAGAGAACCCTCATACCCCTTTTCCTTTTGAAAATTTTGAAATTGGAAATTTTTCCTAAAATTTCCTCCGCGGCCCCGCACTCCCCGACCCCCCCCTGCACCTTGTTGGAATCCCTTCCGCGGTGCATGCGGACTCGCCGCGTCCTAACTTCACCCCTTATCTCCTCCCTTTGGTGAAATTCACCAGCTTCTCCCCACCGATCTACCCTCTCCCTATTTCCTTCATCCCCACAATGGCCAGTTGAGCACCACATGTCCCTAGCGGACCCGCAGGTGTGTGGGCACTATTTTGATTTTTCTCCCTTCTCTTTGGCGAAATTCCCCAATTCTCTTCTGCCGCTCCACCTTTCCCTCATCCTCTCCCTAGCCTTGAATCTTGAAGCCAACACGTGTCCTTGGAGGTCATGAGCAGTGCAAATGGAAAATTTGGACTTTGCCGTGCATGGGGGAATAATTCCAAATGCTGCCCCGTGACCTGCCAACCTAAAATTTTTCTCTTCACCCCTGCTCGACACATGTCCCCTTGGGGAAAATTTGATCTCTAAAATCTGCCTGTCCATATCTTGAGTTTTTGAAGGAGTTAGGAGGACTTATTTATATCACCGGAAAGGTGAGAAAATTTCCTATCCAATGGGAATGATTTAGGGAAATTTTTAATTCTTTAAGTATGAGAAAAATCAAGTTGAAACTCTTGAGCCTATTAGAGAGTGGGTATGGGGGTAAATTACTCCCTGAACCTAACTAAAACTTCTAACCCAAAAAAAATTGAACCATGTGAACTTGAAAGTTGTTAATGTAGGATAACTATGTTCTAGTAATTTAGATAACCTAATAGGGTCAACTGTTGTCTTGAAACTTAGTTGTGGACACTTCTGATCAAAAAAAATTATTCCATAATTTTCTAACTAATCCTAGGTTGTTTCTTGGGTCTCAAGTGGGTTGTTTTAACCGGGCATCACACTTGGTATCAGAGCAATGGTTCAAAACCTTGGACCATTGGGCACACTAGAAAACTTGGGACATGAAACTTAAACCTAGCACACTTTAAAACCTAGAAAACAACTTAGCTAGAATTTGTATATTTTAGTAAACATGAAAGTTTTGTAAAACTTAGCAAAATAAGCTAACTCTTGCTTTGCTCTGTGCAGGAGACTTAGACGAAGTGAGAGGAACCTTCACAGAGACTCAAACTCACCACCACCACCACCACCACTAGATTGGGGTGTAACAACTATTCTACCCCAAATCTTGTAGACCCTTCAGGATGTCAATTCTGTTCTACGTGGAGGATTAGGAGGAGGACATGCAGCCAGTCATGATAGAGCCCCTTCCATTGAGGGTCAGGTATCTCCTCGACCCAATGAGGAGCATAGAGGAGAGAACTCCCATGTAGAGTCAGCCAGAGCAGAGTCACCACCTAGGAGACAAGGTGATAGAGTTCCAGAGCATAGAGAGAGGTCTCAGAGCCCTAGGCTTAGGGATGAACATGTAGAGAGACCTAGAGGTTATTAGAATACAGCTAGTAGATCACATCAAGGAGATCCTGAAGCTTTGGCCCTCACATTACTCAGGTGATACGGGTGGATTTCAGGTAGAGGCCTGGCTAGTGAGCTTAAGAAGTTGTTGGTTGCTTCAAGATTTGTCCTTGTTCTAGCAACACAAAAGCTCATGTTGCGATCCATCTACTGAGGGATGGAGCAGGAGTATGGTGGGAGGATAGAGGAGTAGAAGCTCCATGTAGATTCAGAGAGAGATGACCTAGGAGCTATTTGAGGAGAGATTCAGGAGTAGGTATTTGTCATGGAGGTTCATACAGTAGAGGATCGATGAGTTCCATGACCTCCGACATGCATTCTCTTTCTGTAGCAGAGTATGATAGTAGATTTATGGATCTACTCCAGTATGTAGAGTATATGCAGGATGAGCAGGAGTGGATTCACAGGTTCATCCGGGGCCTAAATTTAGATATTAGAGGTTAAGTGTGGATCCACTACCCACAGACATTAGCTGAGTCCATCGAGAAGGCCTATATTGCAGAGGAGACTCAGGGAAAGACCCAACAGGCTAGAGACTGAGTCCAAAGCCACATACAACAGATGCAGGATGGTAGATCGAGGGGAGCTAGTACCCCTTCCTTGTGGTGGCCAGGGTACAACATAGTCATCTTTTAGGCCACAACAGTAGCAACAGCAGCAGTCCCGACCCACCTTATAGACCTCCATAGAGAGCTGATGCATAAAGAGGTCAGAGTATGGGGCCTCCTCCTAGGGGACCCATCAGGACACAGGGTGGACCTAGAGCTCAGTCAGCGGGAGCTCACCAACTGAGACCTTAGCAGACCATAACCGGATCATCAGGATCCACACCACAGACTTCTAGGGCACCTACTGGAGGTGCTACTCATTGGAGAGGATTAGCAGGATGTTTTGGTTGTGGAGTTTCTGGACATTTTTGGAGATATTTCCCACATAACCCTAACAACAAGGGTAAGGCACAGATTTTAGAGCCAACTGTTGGTGACATGGGACGTAGCCACAGGATTTATGTAGTAGTTGAGAACCACCAGGAAGAGCATCAGAGCACAGTCATTGAGACCATAGGTAGCATTGGTGGTATTCCTACCTCTGTATTGTTTGATTCTAGTTCTTCTGATTCTTTCATTGCACCATCTTTAGTAGAGTGATGTAGGCTGGTGGTAGTTAGGTAGGGTCTTAGTTGGGATGTTGAGATGGCTTTTGGAGCCAAGATCTCTATAGACTCCTTAGTTAAGGAGTGTGTAGTGGATTTGGGACCTTTCGCCACTACCTCGGACCTTTCGCCACTACCTCAGATCTCTGTATCCTTCCTTTGGGCTCATATGGAGTCATTTTGGGATGGATTGGTTATCTGTGCACACAAGGGCCAGGATGGATTGTTATCACAAGACTATATCTTGTGCAGATGATTTGGGAGTAGAGTCAGTGATTTTAGGGGTCAGGAGACCCATTTCTATTTGCACCATCTCCGCTATGCAGCTTAAGCGGTGTGTGCGATGGGGTTGTCAGATGTATGTTGTAACAGTTAGTGATAGATTAGAGGATGGGTCTAGTGGACCATCGCTAGATGATCATCCCATCTTGAGAGAGTTTTCTGATGTATTTCCTGGGGAGCTACCAGGGTTACCACCCCCACGTGAGATTGACTTTCATATAGATCTAGTTGCTAGAGTAGAGCCTATCTCACAAGCACCTTATCAGATGACCACCCCAAAGCTCTGTGAGCTCAAGTTACAGCTTGATCTTCTTTTGGAGAAAGGCCTTATCTTTCCTAGTGTATCCCCTTGGGGTGCACCAGTGATCTTTGTGAAGAATAAGGATGGATCCTTGTAGTTATGTATTGATTACCACCAGCTGAACAAGGTAACGATCAAGAATCGTTATCCTCTTCCTCGTATTGATGACTTGTTTGATCAGATGAAGGGAGCCACAGTTTTCTCTAAGATTGATCTCAAGTCAGGGTACCATCAGCTGAGGATTTCGGAGGTGGAACTTCATAAGACCGCCTTCCGCATGAGATATGGTCACTATGAGTTCACAGTGGTGCCTTTTGGTTTGACCAATGCCCCCAAAGTGTTCATGAGTTTGATGAATGGGGTATTCAAGACCTTATTAGATCGCTTCATGCTCATCTTCCTAGATGGACATTTTGATATACTCACGTACATGTGAGAAAGCATGAGGGGCACCTTCACTAGATTCTTCAGTGTCTTCATGAGCAGCAACTTTACGGGAACTTGGAGAAGTGTGCATTATTTCAGACAGAGGTACAATATTTTGACACATATCATTTCTGGGGAAGGTATAGTAGTCGATCCTTCCAAGATTAGATCCATTATGGATTGGCCAGCACCCACTATAGTGATCGAGGTGCATAACTTCATGGGGATTAGCAGGTTACTACTAGGAGATTTGTTCAGGACTTCTCTCAGATTGTATACCCTATCACTTCCCTTCAGAGGAAAGGGAAGAAGTTTGTTTGGTCAGACAGATGTGAGTAGGCCTTCAGGATACTAAAGGAATGCCTCACCATAACACCTATTATTGTCAGTTCTAGATCCACATGGTGAGTTCTTTGTTTACACGGATGTTTCGATGGCAGGGACTTGGAGGTGTGTTGATGCAGGAGGCCAGAGTAGTGCCTTTTGAGTCTCATAAACTCAAAGATCACAAGCTTAATTATCCTATCCATGATCTTGAGCTTACAATAGTTGTGCATGCTTTGGTTAGATGGAGGCATTTTCTTCTTCATAGGAGATTCACACTTAGGACAGATCATTTGAGTCTTCACCACCGCTTCACGTAGCCCAATCTCAACGTTCGCCAGCGGCGTTGGATGGAGTTGATTTGTGAGTATGACATGGAGATAGATCATGTGAAGGGGAAGGAGAATGTGGTAGCAGATGCTCTCAGTAGATGGAGACATGTGGCTATGGCCACATCAGTGAGCATAGATTTACGGAGCAGGATTCTTCAGCGGCTTCCTCTTGATAGCTTCTACATTGCAGTTCGAGTAGAGATCGAGTCACAGAGACCCCTTGAGGGGAAGTTTGATGGTTTTTCCTTAGAGGTATATGGCCTTCTCAAGGCAAAGAGGCCAGGATATATGTGTCCAGAGATGGAGGCTTGAGGTAGGACATCTTGGTAGAGGCACATTGTGCACCCTATTCAGCCCATCTCGGGGTGAAGAAGATGCATGCCACCTTGCAGACAGTTGTATCATTGGAGAGGATTCGTAGAGACGTGGCCCAGTTTATGTCACGATGTTTGGAGTTATAGAGAGTTAAGGTCGAGCATCAACATCCAGCAGGCCTTCTTTATCCTCATACCATACCGGAATGGAAGTGGGACACCATTTCCATGGATTTCATCATTGGGCTACCGATGTCAAGATATCACCACGACGCCATTATGGTCATGGTTGATAAATTGAAAAAAGTGGCTCACTTTTCTCTGGTGAAGACCACTTACACAACTAGAGCAGTGGCACAAGTATATTTAGATGAGATTGTCAGGTTACATGGGATTCCACAAAAGATCATTTGTGACGCATGATCCTTTGTACACTTCACATTTCTGGACTAACATGCAGTATGTCCTTGGGATGAGAATCAACTTCAGCACAACATATCACCTTGGGACATATGGAAAGACTGAGCGGGTGAATCATATTTTAGAGGACATGCTCAGAATGTATGTGATGGATCAGTAGTCTAAATGGGAGGAGTACCTATACTTAGTGGAGTTTTCCTAAAATAATAGTTTTCAGAGTTCTATAGGCATGGCTCCTTTTCAGGATTTGTATGACAGAGAGTGCAGGGCACCTCTTAGCTGGGATAGGTTAGAGGAAAATGTTTCTCTTGGACTGGCCCTTTTATAGGACATGGAGTAGCAGGTAGTGTTGATTAGGTAGAGATTGCAGGAGGCACAAGACAGGTAGAAGAAGTTTGTAGATCAACTTAGGATCGAATCATAGTTTTAATGTGGGCATGAAGGTGTTCCTTCGTGTCATGCCACACAAGATCCCTATCTATTATGGAAAAGGTTCTAAGTTAGCTCCTAGATTCGTTGGTCCTTTTGAGATCTTGGAGTGTATCGGCCCTTTGGCCTACTGTCTAACTTTTCAACCTAGCTTGTCTCGCATACATGATGTTTTTCATATTTTAGTTCTCAGGAGATATATTGCAGATCCTTCTCATGTGTTAGATTGGACATCATTCAGGTGATAGGCAGGGGAAGGTGATGGTGGAGCCCATTTGCATCTTATATCGCAAGACCCTAGGCCTTTGAGGTAGAGAGGTTGATTAGGTTTGGGTGTAGTGGGACATATATGATGAGACTGCAGCTACATGGGAGGATTCCACTTCATTACGAGTTTAGTTTCCACATTTTTTCCAGTGACTTCCAAGAGGAAGTTGAGTCTAATGGGATGGGGATGTAGTGCCCACTTCCCTATGACACCTTTTGATGCTTATTCTGATACAGTTGATCACATTATGGACATTATTATGTTTTGATTTAGTATGCTGTTAGACATTGATTATGGATTATTGATGATCTTGATTGGTTATGATGCATGATGATTATTAGAAACACTCCTATGTAGATGATGATATATTATTTGACATGGATGTTTTATGGATGTTGTTCAGACATGTGATTTTGGATATTTTGTGATGATGATATAGTTGTTGGGATGAATTATATGTTATAATGTTAAAATTGCCTTGATGTTGTTGTGATTTACATACTTAGATGATTTGGTGATTTTATTTATATCATGTTGGATGTTCTGATATGGCCATGAGGCTGAATGAGATATTTGTATTTTGTAGGTTAAAAATATCACAACAAAACATCGGGGGATTGGAGACCAACCACAATGGAATTCTAGGTGAATTCGACAAGGTCACCATGACAACTCGTGTTATTGTGTTGTGTGTTGTTTTGTTAGGGATTCCCATGGGGGGGATTTCCTTTATATGTGACCATGGGCATTATGTATTTTATTGATATGGTTATTTTTATTATTGTTGTATGTATTTTTATTAGTAATGTGTTCCTTTCTTTTAATTAATTAAAATTGTGATAGAATTAATGTGAGAAATCATATGGTTAAAAATTTAAATAAATCAAATTGGGATATGGGAAAGTAATAATGGAAGTTGTTGGCTGATTGTATTAAATATGTAAGGGTTGTGTAAGAGTTGTGTAAGTCTGATTTTGGAGTATGAAATACTCCACCTCCATGAAAAATTCAGAATTTGTCCTTGGGGGCTATTTTTGGAGGCTTGTGGGACAAGTAAAACTTGTCCCATGCCTCTAAATTTAATTTACCAACCATACTTATGGTTGGAGAAGTGATTTGTGACTTTTATAATGAATTTTGTTAATCATGTTGCTTTGTTTTGATTGCACTCTCTTACATTTTATTTAATTTGTTGTCCCTTGAGGTGTGGGCTTTTTGGAGTGTGTAACTTGTCATATTTTCACCCACCTCTTTATTGTGCTTGGGAGAATGGATTTTTTTCTTTTGTGTTTTAATTGAGGATGTGTGATGTGGCATCCTACATGGATCCACATCATCCTCTCTTCTTCCCTCTTCTATATAATTCAAACTCTCTTGCTTGTTTTGGGGTTGTTGAATCATTTTGTAACTTCATTGGGGGCACATTTTCTTGTGTTGGAGCTCTTGCTTTTTTGGAGGAAGTCTTGGAGAAAGCTTTGCATACTTGGGAGATTGCTATGTGGAACTATGTTATTGAATTTGAAAGCTTGCTGTTAGGAAGGAAAAGTAACCATGGAGAGGTAGGAATTTAACTCTCTTTTCATGCTGTTATTTTCTTGTTGTGTTGTATGAATGGAGAATGTTTTGTTTTATTCATTGTTTGTTTGGGTAGAATCCCATAGGGATGGTGTAGGATAAGGCTATGGGGAATCCATGTGGGGGGGCATAAGGGAATGCCAATGGCATCATAATTTTGTGGGGGGAGTTTGGGTTTTGGATCCACCATGGAAAAGAAATATCTTGCATTTCTTACTTTTTGGGGGGCATAAAGAAATCTGTTGGGGGCATAAGGAGGGATTTATGGGGGGACATAAGGATGTGTATAGTGATGAATTTATTGGTGGTTTGTTCTGGTGGATGCCCAATTCCCAATTAGGAGGCATAAGTAGCTTCCCCCATAGGCCTTGCTCCTTTGGCTTGCATGATCAAGCCTGAGTTTTGATTGGAATGTTTTCAATTGCAGTTGTGAACTGTTGTTTTGTGTTGAACTATGTTTTATATTGAATTATGCATGTGAAAGAATGTTGTGTGTTGTGGAAGCTAGTTGTTTCCATGGGTTGAATCACATCTATTATTGTATTTTGGTTGGGGCTCGGGGAATAATGATGAAGGAATTCTTCTCCTTTCATTATATGTCTTGGTTGGGTGGAGAGAATTTCCTTTCCCCCTCTTTTGTTGTGATCAACTTGGAGAAAGAGAAAATGTGCATGTTGCTGTCTTGGAGCAAAGGAAAAATGTAGTTTGATAGTCCCTTGTGAAAACATATTCATTTGTAATCCTTTCCCACTTGTTGTGGATGAAATTTAATAATGTATACTTGTGAAGAAATGATGTTGTAATTTGATTATGGAAGTATATATATTTGAATTGTGAAAGACATTTATATCCTACTCTATGTTTATTGGAAATAGAATACATAGAATGTCTATTATTGCTTTCAAACATGGAAAGATGTAAATATTTATAATTGGAAGTCAATAAAGAATTGAAAGACCTTCTCTCATATGCTTTTTTTTATTGAATTCAATGTTTCATTGTATGGAAAAAGAGATAGTTAGATCTCTGTTTGGAAAGAAGAAAATGTATGTGGGAACAATGTTGTATTTTTGTATTTTGGGAATGTGTAAAAATGGAACTTAGTATTTACTTTTGATTCAGAATGGTTGTTTATAAATAACTGATTGTATTAGATTAAATTAGAAATTAAAGTGTCACTTACTTGCATGATGAAAAGTTAGATATACCTCTTTAAAAGGATTTAGATCTCTTGTTATAAACTTCAAAACTGGCAATTAAATTTAATAAAAATGTACAGTTCAGACATGCACTTAATAATAAACCTAGATTTGATATAATTTAGCATGCTAAGCCATCAAGGAACTCAATTGACAAAGAAAACTTAAGAAAACAATTTTAAACATTGCAAAAACGAGCCAAATCTCTTCCACAGTTGTTTTCTGTCATTTGATGGAAAAATGTATGTTGAAACTCAAACAAGTAAATTTACCTTCCCTAAACAATTTAAACCCTCCGTAGAGAAATACTCCATGTCTGTTTGGCATGTTGAGTGAAGGAAGAGATCCAATTGAATCAAATTTGAATGTTGGAAATTACCAGTTGACTTTTTAAAAGCCTACAGATCCTTTTTACAAAATTGACCTTTACAATTTATCAAAATGTAAATTTTATGATTCTTGTGCAAAGAGGGTATCGAGATCTTTCCGAAAATTCCTTGTTTTCCCAAAACTGAGCTTTCTAGCAAAAGTTATGGCACTTTGAAGTTTTTTCATTCCTTGGCGGTCAAAATTTTGGAAAATTTTCCCTGGCGGGCCTGCGGCCCGAAAAATTCCCATTAAAATCCTTAGGAATTTTTTTTTAATTTTTGGTTCGGGAAAATTTTTTGAATTTTCCTCCTCCAACCCATAGCCAATAATAGGCTGCCACATGTCCTCACGAGGTAGTGGCGGAGGCATGGCATCATTTATGCCCTTAGGCCTTTTAAAAAAATTTGGGGAAATTTTTTCCATTTCTCCTCCGCCAGCACGCAGCCTAATCACAAGCTGCCACATGTGCGTAGCTTTGAGTGTTTGCAGAAGAGGGAGGGAGAACCCTCATACCACTTTTCAAAAAAAAAATTGGAAAATTTTCCTAAAATTTCCTCCGCAAGCCCCGCACTCCCACCCCCTGCCCTGTTGAAATCCTTTCACGAACGCATGGACCCACGCATGCCTAACTTTTCCCTTACCTCCTCCCTTCAGTGAAATTCTTCCAAATCTCCCCACTGATACGTCTCTCCCTCTCATTTGTCCTCCCCATAGTTTGTTGAGTGCCACATGTCCCTAGCATGGACCCGCGGGTGTGTGGGCGTTATTTTGTTTTTTCTCCCTCTTGGGTGAAATGCCCCAATTCTCTTCCGCCGCTCTTCCCTTCCCTCCCCCTTTACTCTGAGGCAGAACCCGACATGTGTCCTTGGAGGACCCACAGAGGTGCGGGCACAAATGGGAACATTCTCCCGCACAAGGAAAATTCCAAATGTCACCCCCGTGACCCACCAACCCGAAATTTTCTCTTCACCCCTACTTGACACGTGTCCCCTCGGGAAAAATTGACCCCTAAAGTCTGCCTACCCATATATTGAGTTTCTGAAGGAGTTAGGAGGAATTTTTTATATCACCAGAAAGGTGAGAAAATTTCCTATCCAATGGAAATGATTTAGGGAAATTTTAAATGATTTAATTATGAGAAAAATCAAGTTGAAACTCCTGAGCCTATTAGAGAGTGGGTATGGGGTAAATTATTCCCTAAACCTAACTGGAACTTCTAGCCCTAATTCTATGACCTTGTGAACCTGATAATGTCAAAAATTGTCCTGCAACTTGGTTGTGGACACTTCTATAAAAAAAATTATTTCATAATTTTCTAACTAACCCTAGGTTGTTTCTTGGGTCTCAAGTGGGTTGTTTTAACCGGGCATCACAACCTCAATAGATTTACTCTTATTAGACCAATCCCAAAATCACCCCATTTGTAGTAAAAAAACATCTATAGCCTAACGTGACCTCGCTTCATCTTCTACCAATCCTCCATCTCACCAAACTACTCAACTAGTCACACCCATTCCTCTCAATCTTCTTCTAATCAATACGACTATCGTAACTACCATTCCTATCACCTCTTCAGCCACGATTATCACTAGTTTCCCTATCCAACATGCCCAAACATCACATCCCCTATCTAAATAGCATGATCCTCTCACATCACATGTGCATGTCAATGCTTCCCAATCTTTTCCTACAAGTGCTTTGCATTATACAATGCCTAATCCACATCATCAACCTGTCTACACCCACATCCCCACTCAACACTTGCCACAACAACCGACCCAGTCCCAACAATCATACCATATTTTTCTCAACAACAATTCTTTCAACAACCACCCCTTCAATCACAGCCCATGATTTACACTCACCCCCATCAAATTTCTCAAACACCCACGCATCCACAAATCCACCAACAAACTCATCTGACCACTTCTTACATGCAACCACCACCTCTCATCCCCCAACAGACTCTTTTGAATGATCCCATGCATGCTCTTGTGAATAGGATAGCCAACCTCGAAGTTGTTACTTTAGTATCCAAAGTTTCATTATCATACGAACAAATCTGTAATGAGCCTATTCACCCATTTGTACCAATTAAACCGTATCCTCTACACTGGGAATTGCCAAAATTCACCAAGTTTAACACCAAAGAGGATTCTCAACAGCACCTTCGTGCATTCAAATATGCGTGCTACCTTATTGTGCATAATCAAGATTTAATGCTTCACACTTTCCCCAAGTACTTAGCCAGTCCCGTGCTAGACTGGTACAATAGTATTCCTAAATATTCTATATTCTCCTTCTCCTAACTCACACAACTTTTTTTAGAACATTTTTCGATTAACATTGCATGCAAAATAACTATCAATGATCTATACGCCATCCGGCAGTTTGAGGACGAATCCATCGCAGACTTCATCACACAATGGCGTGGCATTATAAACTAGTTATCCTTCCCTCTTCCACAAACTGATCTCATCGAGCTCTTCTTGGGTTTGTGTTCGAAGCATATATCTTCTACTTTGCAAATCCAATCGTTCCAAACCTTTGACGAAGCCTTCACCATGGCTCGCAAACTTGAAAGACGCGCCCTTGAGCAAGGTCATTTAAAATTAAAATCAAACAAACCTAAACATGAATTTACTAAACCATCCGCACAAAACGATAAATCTAAAAACACAGCCAATGTCGTGGTGGTCAAATCCTCTTCTGCACCTACTTCTAGTGCGTGGCCTCAACAAAGAGCCCCTAGACAACCGCCCAACTATACTCCTCTTAGGAGAATCATATGGTTCAATTTTTGACAAGTTAATGGCGGTTCATCTCATCACAATTCCCCCTATTCGACCACTAGACAAGACGAGACCTAAACCGGCGTGTTATCGTGAGGATCACTTACTATAAGTACCATCAAGTTAGAGGACATGACATAGAGAAATGTAGGACCTTTCAAGGATCTAATCCAAAAACTCATTGATCAAGGTGAACTACAAGTAGACAACCCCAATGCAGCTCCAAATCAACCCACTGGATGTCTTTAAACAACCGTTCCCCAATCATGCTCTGACAAATCAAACCATTGCTCCCACATCCGAACCTCCTAATGCTCAGACCATTAACACCATTCACACTGTTGATACCGTTGATCAAGAACTTCCTTTGCCAACAATTCCACCTCACTACACCCACCATCACATCTCCATCAACATCAACCATGACCACAACCTCTTCAGGATTGATTACATCCACTTCACCATCTATGACTTCATCTATTGAACCCCATTCCGCATCCATGACAATTACGATCACATCAATCTCCTCAACACCTATGCCAATCTCCACCCCAAGTATGACTACCTCTACCTCAAAATCCAAGATTGTACCTATGACTACACCATTACATGTTCCCCTTATCAATAGAAATGCAAGTGACACACCAATCATATCAATGGAACCTACAACATGTACACTCACCCATCCTTAACACACACAATCGACCAACCATTTAGACCTAGTTAAACGCATCGTGCAGAAACCCCTTCCACCGACAATATTACACACATTGCCACCAAAACCAGTCACTATAACCAAATATGTCACTACTTCCACCAAGGACAAATATCCACAAGCAAAAATTAAAAACCTTGGTGTCCTTACCCAAAAGCCTGTCACGCATCTGAACAAAAAGGTAGAGCTTCCTTCCCCTAAGACCAATCCTCCTAAAGCCACATTATCATCTTCTATTTTGGGACCACTCTCTACATCATCTTCTTCTATTTTGAGACCACTCCCTATATCGCCTTCTTCTATTTTGGGATCATCCCCTTCATTGAAAACATTCGTCACTAATAAGACAACACGACGACGACCTTTTTCTAAACCACATCCCAAAAATGAGTCTAGATCATCCACATCATCAACCAATATTCCAGATCAAACACAATTGGCTCCATCGTCTTCTAAATCTAAGACAGTATCAAAGGCTCCCATCACACCACCTCACATCAAACCATCATTAAGTTCATCACAAAACCTTTCACCTATAACCACATCATCACTTATTCCCTAAGGATATTATACTACAATGTTTTACCAATTGCTCCAGGCCTCGGCAATCACCTTGCCACCAATTAAACCCTTCGACCCAAGTGCACCAAGACCCTCATGGTTTGACTCTAACCTTATTTGTGCATACCACTATGCACCAGGGCATGACACTGAACACTGTAAAGCCCTTCAAATCATCATACACAATCTTATCAACGAGGATGACCTCCTTAATGAGGAGGAACCAACTCTACCACCAGCCGTATCCACTTCCTCCGCCCAACCTTCATTTACCAAAATATCTAAGTCACCCAGTCCATCCAAGACTCACGTCGTCATTCCTCCACCTACTTCAGCTCCTCTTGAGGAACGTCCTCCTCTCTACATTGATGTTGTGTGGGTAACTACTCATTCAGGCTCACATGACTCCAAACCAACAATCCAAACAAAATCAAGGACCTTTGTTTCTATCCCTCCTCCTAAGGAGCTTACCTCATCCACATCCCCATCAAACCCAAGGTTGTCATCGCCGCTCCCACCACTCATCCTCTATCATCCCCTCTATCTTCCTCTAAGGCCAAGGTATCTATTTTCGCCGCTCCTAATCCTGCTTCCATCGAATAGACCATCATCAAACAACTCCACCAGGCCCCGGTTAAGATGTCACTTTATGAGCTTATCTAAAGCTCTCCTAACCATAAACAGGTGCTTATTAAATCTCTACAACACATCCTCGTATCATCCGATGAGCCTCAACCTCCTCACGGCTCTAGCTGATGCTTTTGCAGCATCTGCCGCCATGTCCTTTGAGGATTCTAAAATCCCCGACATGCCACGCGAAGAACACGATTTTCCTCTCTTCATCACAGTCCGCATCAACAACACATTCATCTGATGGACTATGATTCATAATGGTGCTAGTATTAATATAACTTCTTCTCACACCTTCAACCAACTCAAACTACCTGACACAATTGTCGCTGAATCCCCTACTATCCTCCGTGCCTTCAACGATGTCGTTAAACCCCTAATGGGTACGGGTTATACTTCCCATTCGCATCGGCCAAAAACTACTTTAGGAGCTCTTCTACATTATAGAAGAAGAATTTCAGTATATTCTTCTACTTAGACGTCCTTGGATTCATGCCATGCACTGCATCCCATCTACCCTCCACTGTTGCATTAAATACAAATATGAAAGGACAATTCATACTCTCCCCGCCGATGCCCTCCTTTCAAGACATGTCGTATGACCTATCGACCAAATGACATGTTTATCCCTAAATCCAACCCTTCTTCTAACATATCCACCAGTTCTTCTGTGCATGCATCTACATTACCACACGATGGATTCTACTGATGTTGTAATGCAATGCACATTTCCTTAGGAGAATATCAACTCCCTCACTCTTAATTCTCTTCCTTCTCTCAACTGCCTCGAGCGCCTTTAATAAGGCCCTTATTTATCAATCTAATGTTGGGGCCATCATCTTCTTTTGGACCCTATTTTCTCCAAACCCACTTGGTGTATAACGGTGGCCTCGATCACCCTTCTTCTCATGTCGAAGATTTCACCCAACAAAAAAAAAACATATGTTGGTGGTTTCAAATTCCGTGGTAAACCATCATTTTCACATACACATACCTCCACTATTTTTCATGGAAGGGGTTTGGTATGGGGTGGTATAAATAAGGTCACCATGGACTATATATTTAAAAAAACCCACAAACCATGTTACAATTTTGGCTTGGGATACAAAGATCCTTCCATCCCCCATTCGGGACACTTATGCATCTCTCTCTTATCAACATTGATTCATCTCCTTCCTCTCCATCTGATTATCTCACCGGTCTCGATGATACTGACATATATTCCCCTTAACTTTTTTTTTTAATCTTCACCATTTCCCTCTGACTAATTGCTTATTAGGTTCGAAATTAAACCCGGCTATTTTTCTCTTGGGCATCCAAATATGGTAGAGGAAGATTCCCCTACCATTGATATTCTTCAATGCAACAATGACAATTCAATTATATCGCATATGGGGGCTGAGGATTCTCACATCCAAAATTTTGTTCCCCCTGACACTTTCACTCTCCTAAACTAATGCAATATCGACATTAATATCAGAACCCCTCAAGAGCCCCGCAACCCTAAGGTGGGCCAATATCTGGATCCTGCAAGAACTTGAGGCCTTCACTTAATTTCTTATCCATGCACAAGCCAATGCCTTTTTATGTTCGTATTACGACATTCCTAGATTTTTACCCCTCCATCGTTGTTGTCCATAACATTTTCACCATCCCCAACACTAAAATTGAGTTAGGTAGAAGCTTCGCCGCATGCATCCTCAATTTTTCTCTCCTTGTTAAAGAGGAAGTTACAACGTCTTATTTTTAGCCAATTGCATCATCCCCATTGACTATCTCCAATGGGTTTCTAACATTGTACCTATCTCCAAAGCATCAGAGAAATATTCTTAAATGCACCGAGTTTTGGGTATCTTAATCTCGCTTGTCCTTAAAGGCATGACTTTCCTCTTCTCAACACCGATCAACTTGTGTATATTACTATAGGACATGAGATACTTTCTCTTATGGAAAATTTTTCTAGCTATAATCAGATCACCATCACACCAAAAGATCAACATAAGAGGTCTCATTCATCACCACTTGCGGGACCTTTTGGTATCATGTCATGCCCTTTGGTTTGAAAAATGTTGGGGCCACATATCAACAAGCCATGACTTATATATTTCACGATATAATACATAAAACTATAGAAGACTATGTTTATAACCTCTTGGGAAAGTCCAAACATCGATGCAATCACCTCTCTATCCTTGAAATCCTTTTCGAGTGTCTCATCCATTTCTTCCTTTGCCTTAATCCCACCAAGCATGTTTTTAGCATATTAACTAGAAAAATCCTTGGCTTCATCATTTCTATAAAGGGTATTGAGGTTGACCCTTCCGAAATCAAGGCTATCCTTGAGATTCACCCTCCTTCCAATCTTAAACAACTTCACAATCTTAAAAGCCAACTTTAGTCTATCCGACGCTTCATCTCACAAATTTCATACCTTTTCTAACCATTTCATCATCTTATTCGTAAAGATGCCAACTTACATTAGGAGGATAACTACCAAAAATCCTTTGATGATCTTAAACAATATCTCCTTTCACTACCTGTGCTTACACCTCCACGCGAGGTGAGCCCTTTTATCTATATGTTTCCACCACTAATAATTCCCTATGGGCTATGTTGGTGCATCATGATGACCAAGGATGTGATAATGCCATTTATTACATCAGGTTGTTTATTACATCAACATGGGCGGCTTGGGTGGTTGAGGAGGGAGGAGAGGATGAGATATAGGAGATGGAAGTTGAGGTTTAGGTGGCTCTAGGAGGTGGTGTAGATGGAACAGGAGAGGCTATAGAGGTGAGATTCTTTCTTTCCAAGCTAGATTAGATGAGAATAGAGAGAGATACAACCTTACAGCAGTGAGATGTGGTCACTCAGGAGAGAGACTGAGTTATTTAGGAGAGAGACCACTGCCAAAGGTAGAGGGAGGACTATAGGGATCATTTTGGAGATTGGATTTAATTGTAGAAATAGAGTCAGCCAACGGTGTTCAAGTGGCACCACATGGATCAAGACAAATGGTACCCCGTGGCATGATTGGGATGGATAGGTACTTTATGTTGGCCACCGAGGCCAAATATTATGAGGATTTTGTGATCTGTAAGCTACCTCAGATGCTGAGATACTGAGAGCATCTCTAGATGCAAGTAGTAGGCAGAGCTAGGATGTCAAGGAGTACAACGAGCATAGATTAGCCATGATGAGAGGAGGGAGGTCAATAGGGTGGAAATGGTGTACATGGTTCAGGTGTTGTACCTACCCTAAAGGGAGAGAACTTGAGAGCCTTGAATATATATTTTACAGATTTTAATAGCATTTCTGGTTTGAGGAAGCCCCCTAAAGGACCATGATGTATTGATACACATTTCTATATATGATATATGGTGTTTGTGGTTTATTATGTGTTCATTATGTGATGTGATGGATTGAATTTAATGTGATGATGATTTTAGATCATATGTCATGATGATGGCTTTTAGAGTAGATGTGATGGTGATTTTAGATTGTATGTTTGTTTTGTATTTGATGATGATGGTGAAATAAATGTATGATTAGATGGTTATTTTTTTAGATGTGCACGTGTATGGATGATGATATAAATGTGTAATGTGGTAATATGTTATAAATTTAATTTTGATCATGATGATTAGAATCTATAAGGGTAAGATTTGATGGAAACAAATTAAACATGAATGTGATTAATGATGGATGTAAATTTAAATAAATGTGTTTGTAAGATAGATATATAGAATATAGGTGATTGAGATGAAGAAATATGTGATAGATGAAACTTGTAAAAAGGAAGAGGGTTTTCCAAAAGTGGTGTTCCCTAAACTATGCCCTAGCTCTAGGAAGGGGATAGAGAAATTTGATTAATGCGGGAAGATTTCTTAGGATACTGATAAAATGGAAGGGTGATCAATGCACAAAGCCTTCAAATGCCAGAGGGAGTAGCCATCCTTCGAGGGTGTCGTATACTTTATACAAAATGTATGATAGTCATCCTTTAAGGGATCGATCTATTTATTTGATTTTGATTTTGATTTCACACTTTTGATTTTTTTATCTCTTTTTTTTTTTTACATAAATAGATATCCTTCGAGGGATCAGTCTATTTTTTTTTATATTTTTGATTTTTGATTTAAGCATCTATGAATTTTGATTTTACATGGGGGAGAGATGGGATTAGCTAAGTAGATCACTTAAGAGGGGATAATAATGTACAAGAGACAACCCCTAGACCCTTTGCACAATTCCAATAGGTGAATAAGAAGGTGACGTATGTGATGATCACGGAGTTCCCACCAAAGGATAGAACTTGTCCATAAGGAATATGCTACAGGAAAATCCATGGTACCCATATTTAAGGTCACATCTAGGAAGTGATGGAAGACCAAGTAGTTCCAAATCATCACAATGAGACATGGAAGGGGATAAGGTGGAGGAATGATGTGAAGACATGAATAAGAACACATTGGTAAATGTGCTAAAAATAGAATGATCACAAGTGCAATGCGTTAAGAAGTTCCACTTCTAATTTACCATCAAGGGAAGACAAATGATAGGATCCTGACCCACACTTGCACGCGATAGTGTATGGTCTGATCCAGTTAGGGGAAAAATTTCCATGTTGTCTCCTTTCTAGAGTAATATCATTCCAATAAAGTTAGGATACTACTAACGAGATGAACAAGTGAAAATAAGAGAAAATGTTTCCTATTAAGGAAGCAAATGGTATACATCTAGGATGAGTAAATGGTCCCATTAGAGGGACAAGATAAAACAGGATCATATGAGATGACTTAAATAAATATTTATGAAATAGGATAAGAAATGGTGGGTTTTAGATAAAGCCATGGTGGTTTAGAAGGTAAGCACAAATATGGCCACGAAGGTGGTCGTAGAAGGAAGAGATAGAAATATACGATCGAATGAACCGATTCGAATTATATAATAAGATGCTAGATGTGGAGAAGAACTATTTGTGAACAAAAAATTCCTAGAAAGAGTTCCCCCTAACATGGGAGGATGAATCAATGAATACGAGAAGAAAGACGCTAAAGGATCAATAACATGGGGGAAGGTGCTCCCCCAGCGAAAGGGATGTGGATAAGATAGTGGATTTCAAAGGATATAGATGTCAAAAATATGGTATATCAAGTAAAATAATATTGATGAACAATCAAAAGGAGTGATTTGAGATGATGATGTAGATGGGTGAAGAGAGACCCAGAAGCTGATTGTATAAAGATGCGGTAAAAGGGATCAAATGGGCTATGAATGAAGCAATAGATGGAGAAGGGGACTTGTCGAGGAGGTCCTATCACTTAATAATATCATGGATTCAATAGTCTTAAGGGACTTACAATGATCAGTTTCATGGACCAAAGTACGATAATAAACACATATGCAATAGGGATCAAACCATGAGGGTTTCAAATGGATTGGGTCAAAGGCCCTGATAGGTGGGAGCATGATGGTAGAAATCTAAAGAAAATGTTGGAGGTCTTCCACATATGATTTGATGTGGGAACTAAGGAAGGTCCTGTGAGATGGTGTGGATGTGGAGGATGGAGGTGGATTGCGTCAGGGTCTAGGTGGTCTAGAAGAAGAAATATCCATGGATGATTTAGTCTTAGATGGCTAGACAATTGGAGGTATTTTTGATGAGGGGGTTAGATCTAGGAGGGAATCAGACTGTTTGGATTTGGATTTTCTGATTGGTTGTGATGGAGGAGGGGGGGGGTACTAAAATGGACATAGGTGGCCCTAAGATAAAGGATGTATATTTGGTCTTAATTGGAGGAATTTCTATCTTCTTATGATTACACTCAAGGGATTGTTGTAGAAGGATGCCAAGGTTTTTGGATTTTGATTGTTGAGGAGTTCCCTTGCAAGGATAACAATGATTTCAACATGTGGATCAAAAGATGGGGTTGTGGGTTGATGGAGGAAGTAATTTTTGCATGATTTTTTCTAAGGATGGGGATTGGTTCGATATGGGAACATCTGGTCATGTGGATGAGATAGGAGGATCACCTATGGTAGCTATGAGTTTAAGTGCTCTCAAATATTGATCATATAATATATGTGGTGTAGAAGAAGAAGAAGGAGATAATGGGGATGAGGTCATGATATTAGATGCAATTGTCAAGTACCCCTTTTTTCTCCCCCTCTTTCCCCCTTGGTGTGGGAAGAAGCACAGAAAGAAGAACTGGTATGGGATCTAAGGATGGCACAATAGGAAAAGGTGGAATAGA
Source organism: Taxus chinensis (assembly GCA_019776745.2). Classification (NCBI taxonomy): domain Eukaryota; kingdom Viridiplantae; phylum Streptophyta; class Pinopsida; order Cupressales; family Taxaceae; genus Taxus; species Taxus chinensis. Next base: position 258,959 of record JAHRHJ020000899.1, read on the forward strand.
TGTGGATGGGGGAATAGAGTCCAATGTAGTGGATTGAGTAGATTCAGGTGTGGAATCAGTAGTAGGAATAGATTTGGATGTGGAAATAGAAAGGGGTGTTTAGATCATGTGGTTAATAATGTCTATGTGAGATGGTGTAGATAGCAGATGGGTTAGGGTAGGGATGGAATAAGGGATGTCCCTAGGTGAGACAGGTATGTCGAACAAATGGGAAATGTCATAAGGTGAAAAAATACCTATTAATTGATATCTATAGAGGAGGAAGTCATAGATGGGGTTCTCATTGGGAATATCCATAAGTGAAGTGGGTATGGTGATGTCAGATGACCTAGGAAGGGCATGAGATAATGGAGACAAAGATGGTGGGGTAGAAACAAGTATGGTGTAAGGTGATGGGGATAAAGGTGATGAGGATAAAATTGGGGCTACTCGTTGATGTGATAGAGAAGTAAAGGGCTTATGGTAGAGATAATCATAGATGGGGCTAGAGGAGGACCTAAAAGTAACCACTAGTCTAGATGGGGTCATGGTGGATTGCTGAGACCTTCTCGAGGAAAATTTTGGTTCCATTATTAAATAGACAATTCAAATAGACAATTCCTTTTATATTTTGATTAAGAATGTGAAAAATAAAAGGGAGATGAATAATAAAGGACCTAGAAGAAGGTGATCTATGTCTGGTTTCGGGTAGGTTTTGTCTAGGGAATGTGTGAGGTGACTTCCTGTTGGGTGATCAAATCCCAATCAGTCTACCAGGAAAGGGAGTGTTTGGTTGTGTTAATTTTATTTGTGAGGTTTAGGTTGTGTGTGATAAGTGTGAGATGTAGAAGATTAAACCCCTACTTAGACTATGTGAGCATGCATGATGTAAAATAAGGGTTCTTTTTAAGCCAAAACAAAGTGCTATTTTTATTACAATGCAAAAGGATAAAATAGGGAAAAGAGGATTACCTAGATAGCGCGTTTCCTATTTATCTATAGTTTTAGGTGATGAACGATCCAAGTGGTAAACCCAACATGAGCAAAAAATAAAGTAAAGCCCCACACTGCAGTTTTATTTTGGAAAAAAAAATAAAAATATATAAAATAAAGAGACCAACTAAAGGGTGTCCCACTGGGCATGCCAGGAATGTTGTCAAAATTTCTCATTTGTAATGAAGTTAATGCACTAGCTACTAAATAAATTAGCAAACTAAGAAATTTTGGAGGGTTTATGTTACCTCAAATGTGATGCTTGATAGGGGAGCTAAATGATGGATCTTCACTATGAGTCCTGTAACTAAGATAGACTGAAAACAAGATTTTATTAGATAAATAGATGCAAGGGTTTCCTAACGAAGTGGATCTAGGAAGCTTTTGACTTATTTGGAAAATTTCAACCCTTGTTTGTTTAGAAAGGATAAAATAAAGAAAGTATTATAGGTAGCATACAAAAACAACAACACACTGAAACTAGAAACTGATTGAGATTGATCTAAAGCTGATTCAATTGAAATAACTGTAAAATAAGTGTTACCTGGTCTAGGTCGATGGTGGCCTAGATTGTGTAAAGGTAGGTCGACAATGACCTGGGAAGATGAATGTGAACCTGTAGATAAAATATTCAGACCTGTAAGGTTTCAGAGTGATCTAGAAGCTGATAAGGATTTGTAACTGCTATAAAAGGATCTACAAAAGAGAACCAGAGGAAGAGAAGTAGGATAAAGGATGAAAAAAAAAGTTAAGATAGGTTAATGGATAAACAAGTCTCTAGTCAATGGTGACCAAGGAGAATCAATGGCATGTATCAGGAAAGTGCAAAGCCTAGGATGAAAATATAAAATGGCAACCTGTAAGCAAAAGGAGTTGTACGAGAAGGATGCTAAGTATTTTTGAAGTCGCTATGTATTTTAAAGATGTTAGAAACAAAGCATATATGATAATATGATGAATATATGGAAAGGAATATGACAATGATAATAAGATCTCACGAAAAATGATCATGAGTGATGTAAACACACTAGAGGGATGTCCAAGAGGTCTATGGATGTCTTAGAACCACTCAGGCATGAGGATGCTTAGGCTGGTAGAAAGCTTGAGGATTGTAAGCATCGGATTTCTTACCTAATGCATAATGGAAAGAAAAAAACTCTAGTTTCCAAATGAATCCATCAAAAATTTCCACCATGAGGGTTGTATTAAGATGAATCTCTTTTTTGATGGCTCTAAGTGTCAACAAGGGGGAGGCGCTGGCATCATTATCATTCCTCCTTGGGACACTCCTATCCCCATCACTCAAAATATTGACTTTGCGTGCACTAATAATATGGAAGAGTATGAGGCTCTCATTTGTGGCCTTTAAACTGCCATCTTTTTGGGTGTACAAATCCTTGATATCTATGGGGATTTCCAAGCTCATTGTCAAACAAGTTACAGGTGCAATTATCAATGTAAAAATGATATTCTTCAAAAATATAAAGACATTGTCATCTTTCTCCTTGAAGCCTTTGATTCTTACACTATCCAAGCCATCCCTCGATCATCCAATCATTTTGCAACACTATGGCTTCCCTCACATCTCTCATCCCATGGACAGCTGAATGAATCCAAACTTTCTGTTGTTGTTCATGTCAGTGATCAACCATCTCACATTCATGAGTTACCTCATGTCAATGTTGTTGAACTAATCCACTCAGGATCTTTGGTACTCTCAAATCTTTGATTATCTATCCAAATCCATCATTCCCTCTGACCTATCTAAGAATGGTAGGAGGTCATTTCTTCAACATGCTAACCGCTATGTCATTCTTGGCGGCATCCTCTATAAATGTGGGTTCGACGGTATTCTCCTTCGATGCCTTAAATCCCATGAATCTACTCGTGTTATCCAAGAAGTCCATGATGGAATTTGTGGTGGACACTTTAGTGGCTTAGTTTTCACTAAGTGCATTCTTCACCTTGGCTATTATTGGCCTTCTCTCAATCAGGACTACTGTGAATATGTTAAGAAATGTGTCAAGTGTCAGCAACATTCCAATCTTGTCTACATTCCTAGCCAGGCTTTACAGCTAGCTCAGGACCTTTGGCCCTTCTCGCAATGGGGCCTTGATCTCATCGGTACCATCAATCCTCATTCTTCACAAGCGTCATCATTCTATCATCACTGCAACTGAGTACTTCACCAAGTGGGTGGAAGAAATTCCACTCACCTCGACCAAAGCTAATCAAATCGTTAACTTTATCTATCAGCATATCATTTTCCGCTTCGGCGTCCCTCACAAAATCATCACAGACAACAAAAATTCCTTCAAAAACAAATATGTCAAGAAGCTCTATGACTCATTCAATATCAAGCTTAGTTTCTCATCTCCTTATTATCCTCAAGCTAATGGTCAAGCCAAAGCGACTAACAAGACCTTGCGTAACATCCTTGCTAAAACCATTGATAAAGCAGGTCGTAACTGACATCTTCAGCTTCCCTTCACTCTTTGGGCTTACCAAACTAGCATCCATACCTCCACAGGTGCTACCCCATTTTCTCTTGTATATGGCTCTAAATTCATTCTTCCCCTCAAAGTTCAAATTCCATCCTTGCGTGTCTCTTCGTGACTTCATTTCTGATGAAGATTATCACCAAGAGCATCTAGCACAACTTGAGTTGTTAGACGAGTGAATCCTTCTTGCTCTTGAGCATCATCATGTTTATCAAGAGCATGTCCAACATGCTTATAACAAGCATCTCAAAGAACACAACTTTAAAATTGGTGACCTTGTCTTAAAAGAAAATCAGAATGTCACTACTCTAGAAAGGAGCCAACGTGGAAATTTTTTCTCCCAACTGGATTGGACCTTACATTATCATGCATAAGTATGGGTCTGGGGCCTATCATTTGGCTTCCCTTGATGGTAAACCATAAGTAGAACCTCTTAATGCATTGCACTTATGACCATTCTATTGTTAACATATCTACCAATGAGAAGATAGTCATATCTTTAGATCATTCCTCCATCATTAGCCCCTTCCATCTATCATTGTAATGATATGGAACTATGTGGTCTACCATCACTTCCTAGACATGACCTTAAATATGGGCACCACGGATTTGTCCATAGCATTTTCCTTATGGATAGGTTCTCCCTTTTTGGTGAGAACTCCACGATCATTACACCCATCACCTTCTTGTTTACCTATTGGAACCACGCTAAGGGTCCAGGGGTGTCACTTGTACAATCATTGTCCCCTCCTAAGTGGTCTACCTAGCTATACCCAGCTCTTCCCCATCAAAAAAAAAAAAAAAAAAAAATTCAAAATTATGGATGCTCCTATCTCATGCTATCTTATCTAAAAATAGACTGATCCCTCGAAGGAAAGATGTTCATAAAAATCATATAATAAAAATAGACTGATCCCCCAAAGGAAAACTATCATGCATATCTTATCCTTCCATCTAAAAGAAAAAAATCAAAAATCCAAAAGCAAAATAAAAAAGTAGACCATACCCTCAAAGGATGGCTACTCTATTATATCATGGCAGCAAAGGCTTCCCACATTGATCAACCTTCTATATATCATAGCATCCTAAGAAAGCTTCCCACATCGATCAACTTTCTCATATACATTGTAGAATTCCCGCATTGATAATTTTACATCTTCCCCCTTCCCACAGCTGGGGCATAGTCCTAGGAACACCCACCTATGGAGAACCCTCTTCCCATGTACAAGTTACATCTCAAACACCTTTATCATGTTGACATTAGGTTTATGAGATTATTGCATCCATGTTTCCCTCATGGTCTTTTGGTATAACTAACTATCATTGGTTATGTGTTAACATCTATTATTGGCTGCAAGTGTGATTCCTTGAGTGGTTCCCTCTCTTGTTTACCTCCAATCTGGTTTGAAGCATGGTTTCCCCATATGCTTCTTGTTATGATTACATGTCATTTTATCTTGTTAAGGTCACCTTTTATCAAGATCACATTCTTGCATATCTAATTTCAAACTATGCCATCTATATCCATATGTTTACTTTTAAGGATGACATCTATTAACATCATCCATAAATCCATGAAATTTGTTAATGTCTATGAACACTATCTCTAATACACTTTTTGGTTTGGGAATTCTACTTGATCTCCATTGCAGTTTGTGAATCCTACTTGAGGATCCCTCTCAAGGAGAGTTTCATTATCCTGCAGCTCCTCATCCCCCACCATGGTCAACATGTCCTTTCTCCATTCATCCTTCCTCATCAATTTTTTCTTCCCGTCACTTATCCCCACATCACCCTTCTCACCATTCATGTCCCCTTCTACTACTTGGGTGGACATCACCCTTCTCACCATTCCAATCTTTTCATCTCCAGCTTGGCAGTTTTACTTAAATATTCACGATGCATGGCAATCCTACTCAAAGTAGACTTGTCATTCTGGACAATGCCTCACTCACAATCCCCTCTGTTGACCGTTCCTTCCTCCTAGTCTCCCCTACCAACCAATTTTTTTTCTCCTACCATTACCCTTTCTCAACCTATCAAATCATAGAGTACGTACACCATCTCCCCCTTTCAATTGTACTCCTTTCCCCCATTTTCCCCCTTGATCCATCATCCTTCATACCACTTCCTACCATTCTTTTCATGTCTTGTTTCTTCACCTTCACCTCATCCATCCTGATGTGCCTTCATCTTTTCATAAATCATCATTCCTCCTTTCTTTACTCTTTCCACTCCTTGAATTCTCCCACATATCCACTCTCATGTCTAATTGTCATTGTTGTTGGTCTCCCCCTAAAATTATTTCATGATCATCTTCAGTTTCCACGCTAATAACTATTATTGTTGGTCGACCCCTAAAAATCACTCCACATCACTCTCCACTACCTTTCTCACTCTCTTCGGCCTTATCCATTTCTTTTTTCATTCCCTCTCCCATATTGCACCAACAACAATTATTGTTGGTCTTCCCCTAATGTCCCTTCATTGGCATTGCCTCTTCCATTCTTCATTCCCCTCTTACCCTTCTTCACTTTTCCTCTCATCCTTCACCAACAATAATTATTGTTGGTCTTCCCCTAACATTCTTTTACTGGCATTTCCTCCTCCATCATCCATTCTCTCTTTCCTCCCCTTCCTTGTCTCCACCTCCACCCTTTCTTGTCACTTCTTCACCACCTCTCCATCTTCCCTTCACCCTTTTCAATATCTTTACTATCTTCATCATACAACCGTCTTGTCCTCTTATCCTCATCTCATGAATTTCTACAGCTTTTCCACTTCTTCTTGTTCTCCTTTCCATCTTCCCTTGTTTTCCTTTATTTTTATCCTCCCCATGCATTACCCTATGTTTCTCCCTCACTATCCCATGGTTTTTTATCCTCCCACCTTTCACATGCATTTCCATGTGCTCTGTACCATATTCCCCTTCCCTTTTTAGATCTTCTCCACATCTTCCTTCTCTCTTCCTTTCTTTTCTTTGAATTATTCATCTTCTTCATCTCCTCCATTCTTTAAATTCTCCATCTTCTTCACCTCCTTCACTGTATCTTTTCTATTCTACTACCTTCATTTTACACTTCTCTCTCCTTTTTTCCTTACTTCATCTTCTACTATGTTGTCTTTTCTCATCTTGTCTTCTCCTTCTTGTTTGTTCTTCTTCATTCCCTTCTCCTATCATCCCTCTCTACTATTCTCTTCCACCTCTTTTTTCTCATCCCCCATCTCTGTCCACTTTATTCCATACCCTGATCTCTTCTATAGTTTCTTTCTTTTCTTTGTTTTATCATCTCTTTCCTCTTCTTTAAGTTCTCCATCTTTCTCATCTCCTCCATGTTTCCATCATCTCTCTCCCTTCATTTTTTTCATCTCCTCCATTTTTCAATCATTTCTCTCCCTTCATCTTCATCACCTCCCTCATTTATATCTTTTCTATTCCACTACTTTCATTTTGCACATCTCTCTCCCTTTTTTTCTTTCACCCTCTCCTCTGTCACCCTTTCTCATTTCATCTTCTCCTTCTTGTTCGTCATTCCTCATTACCTTCTTCTCATATCATCCTTTCTATTATTTTCCTCATTACCTTTTTCTCTAGACCCATCTTTATGTCCACTCTATTCCATACCCTTGTCTTCTTCACCTCCTATTCTATGTTTCTTTCCTCTTCTATTCTATCATCTCTTTCCTCATGTTTCCATCATTTGTTCTCCCTTCATCTTCTCATCTCTCCTCCATGTTTCCATCATTTCTCTCCCTTCATCTTCATCACCTCCTTCCCTTTATTTTTTTTCCATCTACCTTCATATTCCATCATCTCTCTCCCTTTTTTTCTACCTTCATATTGCACATCACCTCCCTCACTTTCATTCTCTTCTCATCTCGTCTTCTTTCTTCTTGTTCTTCCTCATTCCTTCTTCTCCTATCATCCTTCTCTATTATCTCTTCCACCTCTTTCATTTATTTTTCTTCCTCCACCACATCTCTTTATTCCATACCCTTGTCTTCTTCACTTCATATTTTTCCTTTTCTCTATTCTATCATGATCTCTTTCATCTTCTTTACATTCATTTCTCTACACTTTCCATCATCCCCTCTTCTTTCCATCATCTCTCTCTCCTTGATTTTTAGTAACTTTTCACCCTCTACTCATCTTCACTTTGTTCCCATCCTTATCCCTTATCTCCTTCCACCTATTTCATTCCCATCTTTCATTCCTTTTTTCTCCTCCTCCACCATGTCCTCTTTATTCCATACCCTTGTCTTCTTCACCTCTGAATTTTCTTTCCTCATTTTTCACCTACCCATAATCAACCACTCCTCATGTCCATTCCTTTTTTCTCTCTTTCCACTTTCAATTGTTACTTCCATCCACACATCTTCACACTTAACATTCAAGGTCGCCAAAAATCTCTACCCATTTTCAGACCACAACTTCTCCATTCTATTACACCCCATTCTCGTCCTCCTCTCTACGGCCTTGACCCCTCCTTTTTTTGGGAGTCATTCTTCCATTCTTGTCAGCCATTTTGAATGGGCATCATCACATATATCCCTCATCACATCTTCCCAAGGAATTTTTTTCTTGGAGGATACCATAACAGTCATCACTTACAACCCTCTATTTTCCCTCACAAATGTCTTCTCTACTTTTTTCTTAGCAAAAGTAGATTGAATTCTTCCCCCATTCACATGAGAAAAAGGCATGATTTCTCTTTTCTTCATCTAAATAATGTATTATTGAAGGAATACCTTCCTTAGGAAATATCTCTTCACAACCATAAATCCATTTTTTGGGGCATAATCACACATTCTGTCTACTTTATTTGAAAAGACACTAATTTCATAGTATCCCGATGCATATTTGCTCAATTCCTCATGTATGAAGGATAACACATCCTCTTTTTCCCCTGCAACTTTTTAGACCCTTGTCTAGACATCCATTCACATTTTTTTGTGCATATATTTGATGACCAATTACCTTGGAATCATTGAGAGGTTTCCCATGGATTGCACATCCATATTGTAGTGATTTTTGACCACTCACTGGTCCATAGGACATTGTTCATCATCTCCATTGAGACCATCCTTTGTTCCCTACCGATGTGATATCATAATCACTACCATATTTTCCTTTTTTGTTTATCCTCGTCTGGGATATCTTATCCCTTCATCATTTTACCCATTTTCTCATCCTTATTCAACATCTATCTCTTTCAAACTCGTGATCGATGTCCCTTAGTTCGTCAATCCCAAGTTTGAGGGGGAGCACCCAATCAATCATCTTTTCAATACTTCATCATTTTTGTCTCGCGGCTTGCCCAACGCAAACCACTCATCAAAAAGGGGAAAATGTAGACACCAATTTTTGGTGTTGTTCCTCCACTTCACCCCATGTCTGCTCTCCTTCATTAGGATTTCCCATTCAAATTCCTCTTCCCTCCTAATTTCATTCGAATTCCATTTCCCACCAAAAATACATATTCAATTAATCAATGTTAATTGGTTAATTGATCCCTTTTAAATCAATAATCCTCATTACATGCTAATATGCTCCATGTCAATCCACTTAATAATTTAAAATTCAATTTAATCCATGTCACCCCACTTTTGAATTTAAAATTGAATTTAAAATTCCAAAATAATTTAAAATTCAAAAGTAATCCATGTCATCCCACTAATGAATTTAATATTCAAAAATTATCCATATCTAATCCCACTCATGAATTAAATATTCAAATATAATCCATATCCAATCCACTCATGAATTAAATATTCAAATATAATCCACATCCAATCCACTCATGAATTTATAATCCACATTCCACTCATGAATTTAAAATTAATCCACATGCAATCCACTCATGAATTTAAAATTCAAAAATAAATCCTATTTAATCCACTCATGAATTTAAAATTCAAAAATTAATCCACATGAAATCCACCTTTGAATTTAATATTCTAATCATGTCCCCCACTCACCTAATCGAAGTTACTTTTCCAAATTAGGATTACCTAAATTAATCTCCTCCTCAGGCTATAAATAAGAGCCTTCCCCCCTCTTTCAAACAAGTTAGAAGTGATAGAAAAACTCTGGCATTATAGCTCCACTCATATCATCATCATACCATCATAATGCCCTTGTGATGCCACTTGTATCACCATAATACCATCTCGATGCCCTTGTGATTCCACTTATCATTGTAATATCATCCTAATGCCCTTGTCATTCTACTCACATCATCATAGCATCATCCAAATGCTCTTGTGATTCCCTTAGCAATCCCATTTTTTGGAATCCTTCCATCTACAATAGGAAAGTTTACAGGTTTGTTTTGCAAGTTCCTCGCATCCAGCCCAATTTTCCATTGAGTCGTACAAGTTTGGTTTATTTACATCTATTTTGATCGTTATCTTATCATTATCAGATTAATTTCTTGAACGTGGATTGACAGCCTTGTAAGGAAGTCCATTAACTTCTGGGGACTAGCCTTTGTAGGTAATCCTCCATGTATTTGTCTAATGCCATCTTATTCTAATCACCAACCATTACAGGATCATAAATAACATGGTATTCATAAGAAAAAAAATTGATTTTTTCAGCAGGTTGATGTAAGGGGTTTTTGTTTTGGATGCTCTGGTGATAGACATTTTTGTTAACCCTCAACATGTAAATCTGACCATTGAAAAAATTAAATTGATGGTTGATACAGTGAATCTGATAAAAAATATGTAGGATAATAGAATTTCTCTTTAGAATTACAAGGAAAAGGTTAATATATTAACTTTTCCATGGTGATTTTTTTTTTTAAATCTTCAATATCGCTTCCAAAATGTAATGGACAAGTTATAACACTATAAGGTTTACACTTGTAGTCTCTCTTATAAATGGACTTTACAATTTTTAGAAATATCTTAATTTCCAACCCCAACATAGTCACCGTGATTCTAAATAATTACCACAAATTAAAAAATGATTATTACCTATAAATTCATTTATTTCACCCCCATTGGTGCCATTAATTAAAATATTAAAAGGACAACTTAATCGATAATCATTCATTGCTTTCCAACTCAACACAGTCATGACTCATTGTCAGTATGACAATAGAATTTAAGATACATGTAAAGTATACATAGTATAATTTTAAAAATTATTAAAATAAATCTCAACCTATTATGTAAACCAATATAAAGTATCCTTGGTGATTCTGGAGGTTTGTGTACCCAATATTTGCTGTATGAGTTTTCATTCCAGAATTGTAATAGACGCCTTATGAGTTTTTACAATGTTAGATTATTTTTCAATTTGTTCAAACTTCCATTAGTGTTTATGGAATACTATTTTTTTTATAGTATACCACTTATATTATGGTTTCCCACTTGTGTTTAGGTTATATGGTAATGGGGTAGTCAAATAAGAAATATTGAGCACCCTATGTGCTAAGATGATAACCTATACACCAAATTCCAATTTGACACCCTATTTCCTAAACACAAATGTGATTCTAAAAATTAATGATACATTTTAGACAACACAATGGGTCACCTTATTAATTCATGCCTATGGTAAGATATTATACCGTTTCTTCAATTAATTAGTTCAACAATTTAGGACCAATCACATTCATAATTTTTTTTCCTTTTTCAATATTTATAATGTTTAGGTCACGATTTAACAAGTTTACAATACTAAAATTTCAAAAAAAATCATTTATCCTTATTTTTATTAGTAAGAATACAATAATGTAACTAATTTTGGGACTTATTATTATATGGTTTAAGCATGATAGAATTATTGCAGTGCTCTGGAGAAGAAAAATAGCCTTAATATGGTTTGAGTATTACAGTGTATGGTGCATGCAATCATTTTAATATGGTGTATTACAGTGTATGGTGAATGAAATAATTTATAATTAATTTGATAAATTAGATCATGCTTAAACCATACACGGCCTCTATAGATGAAATTATAATATCATGTTTCTTCTTGCACACCCAAACAACTAGAGAATAACCAAGACAAAAAAAATATTTCTATAAGTGGATCTCCTTTCATCAATAGAACCGACCCAATTGGAATCAATATATCTAACCAACTGAGTAGAACCTATGGTGTAATGTAGTCCAAAGTTTAAAGTTCCCTCCAGATATCACATAAATTTTTTAGCAGTCTTTCAGTGGCTATCATGAGGAGAATGAGAATACCAAGATACAAGCCCTAGTGTAAAGGAAATATCAAGGCGAGTATGGGTCAAGTACATCATACTTCCAACCAAATTCCTATATAAGGTAAGATCAAAAAAAGGATTGGTGTAGGTGGAAGTAAGAGTAACCCCAAACTGAAAAGGAGATGGAAATGGCTTACAATAATCCATATCAAAATGACAAAGAAGATCATGGGTGTACCTTTGTTGACTCAAATGAATCCCTGAATATGTCTGATAAATTTGTAAACCAAGGAAATAATTTAGTAACATGATATTTTTCATGTCAAATTGTGTGGAAAAAGCCTACTGAATAGTATGAATGTAGGAAGAAGAGCTAGCAGTAAGTAGCAGTTCATCAACATACAAGACAATCATAAAAAATATCCTTGCAAACATGTTGGAGATATATTATATGATCCGAGCGGCAGTTGAAAAAACTAGTAGATAGAAGAAAAGAATCTATCTTCTCATACCAATCCTGAGGGGCTTGTTTGAGAATGTAGAGAGACCTTCATATTCGATAAAAAGAGAATATTCATGAAAAAACCCATCAATTTTATCCATGTATATTTCCTCATGTAAATATCCATGTAAGAAGGCACTCTTCAAATCCATCTGGTATATGGGCTGCCCCTGTGATGCAACAATAATAAGTACAAGGTGTATTGAATCCATCTTGGCAATGAGTGTAAGAGTTTTAGAGTAATCCATACCTTCAACTTATGACAAACCCTTTTTAAAAAGACAAGCCTTATACTTGTCAATGAACCCATAATCTGCATATTTGGTTTGGCATACCAACTTACACCTAACCATATTTCTTCCCTTGGGAAGAGAGACCAAATCCCAAGAATTATTATTCATCAAAGAAGAATATTCATTTTCCATCACATCATATCACTCTTGTATCCCATGAGCCTATGAAAAATATTGTGGATCCTCAGAAACTACCTGACACAAAAGTGCAAAAAATATAGAATGTGCATGATTATGTCTAGTGGGTGGAAGATTCTATTTGAAATGTCCTACCTCAGAAACTGTAGTATGAACCCACTTAGGTAATAGTGACAAAATTAGTGGGAATAAGATCCTCATCAGCATCCATAACCTCCTTAGTTACCTCCTCAAAGAAGGGATCCTTAAGATGACATAAAGAATAATTAGGCATAGAAGAAGATGAAGAATCATGAGTAGAAAATCACTCATCAAATTGAACACATGTTTAAAAAATAACCTCATGATTATTAGGATCTAAAATTTTATAATCTTTCATGTCCTCAAAATACCCTATAAAGATCAAGGGTTTTCTCTTCTTATATAAGGATTTCCTAGTCTTCTTTGGCAAAAAGTCCCAAACATGGCTCCCAAAGACTCAAAAAAAGATACATCGGGCTTAGTTTTGGACCAAGCCTCCTCTTGAGCCAAATTCTCAAGTGATTTGTGTGATGCGATATTTTGAATGTAGTATGCATAACTAATTGCCTTTACCCAGTATATAGGAGGTAAATCTCTAGAATGCATCATGTAGTTAGCCATTTCCTTTAAATTTTGGTTCATCCTTTCTGCTAAGATATTTTTTTTGGAGTATGAGGAACAAAATGCTAGTGAATAATTCCTTGAGTTGCTAAAAAATCAGAAAATTATTTGATAAAGTACTCCCCCCATTATCAATGTGAATTTTCTTTATGCAACTAGAAGATTATTTCTTGACCAAATCCTTAAATACTTTGAAGTGTAAAAAAATCAATTTTTCTACTTGAGAAAATAAACCCAAGTATGCCTCGAGAAATTATCAATAAATGTAAGTGCACACTTAGCTTCATTCAAAGAGGGGGTAAGGATAAAACATCAAGTCACTATGCACATGATGAAGTGGTGATGAATCTCTTTTGGACATACCCTTAGGAAATGGATTTTGGTGTAGCTTCCTTAATTCATAATCAGGGAAAATTCCCTCAAGACAAGAAACTCTAGGAAGACCATCAACCATACCATGAGTGTGCAACTCCTTCAAATATCTATAATTGATATGTCCAAATCATTCATGCCAAATCTTAAGATCTCTAAACCTACATGAGAAACCAAACATGTCCCTATCGAGGAAGTGTATTCAAAAACCTCAAAGTGATATAGTCTATAACTATGATGAAAAATACCTTAATAAAAAAGTTAATGAGGCTCTAATAAGGTTTTTACTCTTGGTCCTTATGGTCTAAAATTCATTTTATTTCCTTGACCAAAATGAAAAAAATTATATACATAAAGAAAATTTGTAGTGATGTTAGGAACATATAGTGCATCATGAATGCTTCCACCATCAAGGTCTATGTAACCTTTTCCCTTAATAGAAATAAAGGAATAATATCCAACCTCAACTTTGGAAGTATAAATTGAACCTAGAGATACAAAATACTCCTTGGAAGAATTCATGTGATGAGAAGGACAAGAAATTATAACCCAACTATTTAGAATTGTTGACTAAGATCTCCCAACAAAATTAAGTGATTTTCTATGCTCATTGAAAGGTGGTGAAGTTAAGATAGATATATTGTGGTTTTTTATTGCATCCTCTAAGGATTACATTCACTTCTAACACCTAGTTCCTACATTACCAATTCCCCCACAGAAAGAACGTGAAAGACTAGAGTTATTCTTGTATTTAGAGACTCATTAGGTTTAGAGTTATTTTCTTTTGGTTTATGACAAATTCGAGATGGAGAAGATGTGAACTTGAATTTACCTTTTGGTTTTCCCTTTCCCTTAGGTTTAAATGCTACTAATTCCTTTTGATAGGTGGAGACTCAAGATTAGACATTTTGGATTCTTCCCTAGTAAGTCTTTCACAAAATATTTCTAAGCTAGGCATTTGGAATGTGTCACCTAATGCATCCATGCTAGAGAAAAAGGTAGAATTAAATGTTTGAAATGGACCTCTCAACTTGGATATAATTAGGTAGACACACTATTCATATTTATTATCTCTTCCAATCCTCTTCAATTATGTCAAAAATCCTTGAAATTAGTAATATAGTCTACAATGGATGGAAAATCTTTAGGACTTAGAGAAATGATCTAAATTTCAAGTTACATGGCTCTCATATGATCCACCTTACCAAATAAATCCCTCCAATTTTTCCCATAGTTTGAAAGGAGAGTCATATTTTTCCAAATGAAATAAAAGACTGTCACTTACATAAGTTCCTATTAAACCCATACACTCATCAAATTTGCACTGGTACTGAAATTTCTCATATTCTCTAGTGAACACTGGTTGTATCTTTAGGAAGTTAAAGCCCATAATCCTTTCTGCTTAATTATTGTTTCCATTCTTGGTTTCCATGTGTGGTAATTATGTGTTGTTAATGGCTCACCATTTGATCTAATGTAGAAGTAGATGCCATCCTAAAAAAAAAACATTCTCAAAAGAAATGGACCAGAACCAAGCAATGCAACAAGACCCCCAAGCAATGCAACAAGAGCCCCCCCAGATTTTGGCACTTTATAATGAGTGCAGTGAATTTTACAAATATGGCACTTTATAATTATAGTGCAATTCCTCAAAATAAATATTTCCAATGGATCAAGAGCACCGAAAAACATAGAATACTTTTGTAAAAAATGGCACTCAAAACTGAGTTACCGATCAAAAGTTACAAGCTTTATCAATATGTATGCTCTACTATTTATTTTAGTTTCCACTATAAATAGAATAAAATACATCTTACCTTCACCATTCTTTTTTTAAAATACAGATGAATGTCAATAGTCAATCTCCTGCTCTGATACCATAAAAGGAACGATAACTAGATCATTGCCAAGCCAGGAACACTAGTTTTTTGTCTAATCAAACATCGTTCTTATTTTCAATAAGATGAAAGTACATTCACCAAAATAACATTTACATACCCCCTTTGTAAACATGATGAGCTAGCACATATCATTATATTATCTACAGGAACTCAATGAAATACTTTTGAGAATGGACCTTGATTATATAGGCAAGGAATAACAATCTAAGAACCAATCAAGGTCGTAGATCAAGCCATAAATCATGGAAAGAACTAGTAATTAAAGAACTAGTCAAGTCCATAGATTTATGAGATAACTAGATATCAAGGATCTAGTCAATAGCATAGATCTAGGAAAGAACTAGTCAATACCATAGATTAAGGAAATAACTATACCTAACAACTAGATAATATCTCCTAATATCTAAATAAATAAAAAGAAATATCCACACACATAAGTGGGTGAGGATAAATAAAATAAAGGTAAATAATGTACCTAGGTGAACATGAGCTAAGGTAAATACCTACTCTAACAGTTTTAAGTTTTCCCAGAGTAGAATGCTAGCATGAGAAATGGGTGTGATAAGATTTCAAAGTGTGTTGAATGCACTCTAGGAGAGTTCATTATATAGGTTTAGAACTAGGGGGATTGGTGGAGTATGATGAATGTTGGATAATGGATATGTAGGATTAATCCTAATTAATTAGGATTAAGAGCAATTATGTCTGATTCATACTCCATGGGAATTATACGGGAAGGAAAGGGATTTAATTAATCAATTAGGAATTGATAAAGAGGCTTGGATTAGCTTGTAGAATCCTTTTAAAGAGAAATTGAGAGGGAATTGATTAGATTTTAGGAGTGAATGAAGTGATATTTAATTAATGAAAAATCATTAATTCATATCCAAAGGGAAATTTAGTTAATTAATAGGAGGATATTAATTAACAAATGAAGAGGAATTTAATTAATGAAAGGTCATTGATTAGTATATGAAGAAAGGGAATTCAATTAATTCACGAAGGTCATTAATTAACAAATGTGCAAACAATTTTAGCATAATTTTTTTATTAAATTAGCACAAAATATTTAGGGTGTCTACACTCTTCTTCCTCCAAGTTGATCTTGGTGGTTTACTTTGGTGGAAAATATTGTCTAGCACCAGAATGTCTTATGTCATGTTCAAGAGCCCCCTTAGTTCTATTTCACACATGACTTTTTGGTAGGGTTACTATCCTATGTGGGGTATTAATTGATTATTCTTCCTTCCTCACCTTCTCCTATGCATGTGCCATATGAATGTATTATTCACTTGTTCCTCCCTCTTGAATTTACATGGGTTTTTACACTTGTTTGCACACATGAATATAATAGAGTTGGCATTCCTCATCCAAATGTTGTTCTTAATCATTTTCAAAATTCTATTTGGAGGGTCACTCTTCACCACTCGTGGAGGTTACAACACCATAACATGTCCTTAGAATTTTTTTCCTCCTCCATGTTTCGAGAAGTATCTCATACAAGTACTTTTCTTCATCTTCTTCAACCCATAAAAGTATTCTTTGAGGAAATTCCAAGGGATTTCTCCTCTTCTTTTCCTTTTGTTTTATTGACCCCTTCTTAGAGGCTTGCAATACCTTTTCCTCTCCTTCCCCGTGTTGTTATTTTCCCTATACCTTCTTCTTGATATTTAGATAATAATAAAGTTGACAATATTTAGTATTTACAATAATAATTTGTTACGGTGTTATGTCATAGAGGTCAAATTCCTCCCTCTCAACATAGACATTCTTCCCTAGGTAAATTGTTTTTCAAACTAGATTTGTGTATGCATCTACACATGCTATATTTAGATTTATGTTTATAGAATTTTTATCCACTTAAAAAATTATACAAATTAATCTGTTGTGAACCCATAAGAAATCTTCTCCCAAGACGACACACTTTTTCATCCAATAGAATGAGTGCAAAGGGAGTAGTGTTACACCAATACAAACTAAGCTTGATGTTTCACAAAATCTAGGAGGAGCCTCAATATTCTGTGTCATTCATATTTAAAGACCTCTTTCAATTTACTTAACCAATTATCCAACCTAGTATCATATGCTTTTGAAAATATTTCCAGGAAAATATATTCCTTGTAGTGCACGATCATAGACTTGTCCTCCAAGGAAAATTTCCACACACTGTCTCCATCACCTTCTGGCACAACAATTTCATTGAATATTAGGAGGATAAAAATTATGCCTCGTATGTCCTTTCCTCCTACAACATGCACAATATATGTGACACCTACCATACACTCATAAATATACTAAGCAATGTTATAGTGCATTCCCTTTTCCATTTTATGTGTTATATGAAGAAAATTCTTGTTCACTTCAACCCACTGTTATGATCATATCATCTTCTTATTAATAATGTGCACACCCACCCTTGTCATGGGATTCTAATGTTAGATATGGGTAATTTCTACCCCCCTCTTTAATCCACATGATTAAGATTATGCAATATCCCTTACGGATGCAAGAGAGATATCTTTATTCCTTTGAAATTATAAATATCCCTTACGGATGCAAGAGAGAAGGAATTGAATCAAGTCGATAGGTTTTTAAAAAAAATTCAAATAAAAGAGTTATAACACCCCTACATCATGGAGTGTGTAATTGACATGGTCATCAAAGATTATCGCCCCTGATGGATTTTGTATTCCATTTTCTTCATGTATTATTGTATCAACAATTCCTAAAGAATTGACACATAATGGTTAAATTATTTGATTTTACAAATAATTACTATCAAGGTCCAGTCCTTGCTGCATACCGGTGAGTCTAGGTATCACATTTTTGAGAATAAATTGGTAATAGGAGTGAAAAATTTGGCCTTATCCACTCTCTTTATCATTTTCATTGTGTGCACCTACCCACTACTCACTCTCGCAAAATATTTTTGGGAAGGAATTATTTAGCTCCAAACTCTATGCCTTTAAATTCCTCAATAATTCTATCTACTTATTCCTCATTAGACATTGATGCATCTTTCCCTCATGTTTCCTTAGCTATGTCTTCATTTATTCATCACCTAAATTTATGAGGACCCTCTAATATAGTTTCAATCTTGTTTATACTGCATCACCTAATTATGAACCCTCTTTAGTTCAATCTTGGAAGGATCTTGAACCCCCTAATTTTTATGAAGAAGCTTTACCCCCATGTTAATGAAATCGAGAGAGTTAAAATGACATCCCTATAACTTGTAATAGCCTTTCTATTTTTTTGTCTTTTCTACCTATTTTCTATGTTTTCAAGAGCTTAAATATTCAATAATTTTACTAAATGTAGGTTTTGTGTTATGTAACTTTGTTCTATTGTTTTCAGCTAGTGATGAGCCCATGGAAAATGAGCCCATTTTATAAAAAAAATGGCATTTGTTTTCCTTGCATATATTACATAAAGTAGATGTAAGTGTAATTTATGAAATTATGGTTTATTTAGAATAAAATAGAGAGTATATATCATGGTTATTTATTTAGAATTAATTTTTATCTTTGACCTCACTACTCTCTATAGTAGTTCGAGTCACTATTGTTGCTCCATCATGTCAAAAGGGTGAATGGTGTCATAAATCATGTTACAAGATGAATCAACTCTTGAAAATGGTTGGAATGAACTCATTGGATTATTTGGATTCAAATCCATATAATTTTTCACCTCTAAACTTCAACTTTCACTCCCAGGGAAGAAAAGGAAAGCTCAGTATTCTAATTTTGCATTGGGATGATGGCATCAACATCACTTACAGACTCGAGAATTATTTTGGACCTTGTATTTCCCTTTTCCCTTGTTCCTTGGTGTAAGGGGACAAGGGGGACACAAATTTTCTCTCCTTAATGAGATTTTCACTTTCTTCACTTAAAACTTGTGACTTGGGTTGTTAGGCAAGTGGAAAACATGAAAACAAGCCCCTTTCTCATGATGTTGGACCCCTTAGCACATTTTCAAGGTGTTTTGTCCATTGTACCTTATCCCTTGGTGTAAAGGGATAGAGGGGACACAAAAATTTCTCCCCTCTATGAGTTGGTTTGTTTCATCACTTAAAGTGATAACCTTGGTGTTCTCGGAAGTTGAAAATAAATGTTTTAGATCGTTGTGGCCCCCTCCTCATGATTCATGCACCCATGGAACATTTTTGATCTTTTGTTGTCACCTTGATTTTTCCCAAGGGGAAAAGGTACGTGAGGGAAATAAAGTCTGCTACACCTCTCTCAGTTATCCCCCATACACATGCAAAACCACATTCAAGCCTCGAGAGCTAGTTTTCGCCCCCCTTCATCTCACTCTCATGAAATCACATGACGACACTTGGCATGATATTGTGCAAGGTGAATTTTGTTTTCCCTCTATTTTTCAATTTTATGGTGTCTACTTGTCAAATTGTTGCTAAGATATTATCATATATTAAAAAAACCTCATGGATGGTAATCTTAATGTGGTCAATTATCACCACGTCATCCATCCATCAGTCAGGTCCCATCAGTTGTTATGTTAGGTCACTCCACATAGATCTAGATAGGGGCTGATGTCACCTTTCCCCTATTGTCCCCTATTTTAGGGTATAACTCCACATCAACCCATATTTGACCCTGGTTAAGCCTAGTTGGGTTAGCATGAGTGAACATGTGCAATGTGAGAGAGAAAGGTTGAAATCAAGGACTTAACCATTTTTCATGTTTACAAATGCTTATTTTCCCTCCCAATCTCACTATCCTTATTGTTACGCTGCTAGAATGTGCCTGAGACCTCATATACTAAAAATGGAAAGTTGTCTCATATCTCTCTTAACCCCTTGTCTATTTTCCATGAGATTTTAACAACATCTCCTTCTAAAGAATTCACCTTTCAAAATGATTCCAACCTTGCATCCAATGATGGTCTACATTATTGTTAATAGGCTAGATGAAGCTTTCCATTTATAAAAACCCATTTTTCAGATCTATGGAGTTATGACAATTGAAATCCTCTAAAAACTAGAGTAAAGCATCATTGTGAAATAAAAAAACTTTTGAGGACTACTCTCATTTTGTTCCAACAGCCGGGAAGACCCACTTCTAAAAATAGTAAGTCTTACCAAGCTTCATAGTCTATAAATAGTAAGAGTTGCAACCAGTTCATTCTCTAGAAGTTGCCATTGCTCCTTGCATATCAAGATAATACTCAAATGTGTCAACTTGAGCTATTCAGTAACTTAAAATAGACTTCCTAAATTAAGACTTACTAAAAATAGTAAGCGTTGGGATATCTGGGTCAAGGAACAATGATGTCAAGTTATCCATGCTGATTGAAGAACACTTGGATATGTTTGAGCCAGTTACGGAAACATCACGGTGACTTGATAGACTCATGATTTCACATTATACACTTGTAATTGAGTACGGGAGTAGTTTCTCTATTTGGAGAAGAAGACCTTTTTAATGGGGTACATGAATGGACAAGAAGGTGTTTGAGTCTCCCAAGGATGATTCCATTCAAAGAAGGAGGACATCTTGTCACAGAGATTAATTTTGAAGTTTAAGGGAGTCACGAGGAGGAAGGTGATGCTCTCCTATATTCCAACTCTGACCTTGTGTTCAACTCTCTTTCCTAGTGGTGGCAGAAGAAGATAAACATATTTGCATGATTATGCAGTCATCTTAGATACACACTATTGCAAGTCTCGTTGTAGTGTTCTTTGAATAATTTATTCAATGCTTTGGAATGTGTCTGTATCTCATGAGAAAGAGGGTTTTAAAAGCACCATGTTTCAATTCAATAGGAGGTTGAAGGCAGGGAGCTTCATAACTTAGGCATTCATCTCAAGATCCATCAAAAACATGCTTCTTCATCAACATTATCTTCCATATCTCCGGATGATCTGCTTGTCTCTTCTCCTCTCTCCTCATCTCTCTCTCTCTAACATTATATATCTTCATTGGGAATGTACTTTTTCACTCTTTCATCTTATTCACTTAAGTGGCCTCACTTTGCATTGTAAAAATCCCTTTTCAAAAATAATAAAAGGACTTAATTTCAGTCCTAAAGGAATATGAATAGGTCACAAGTGATGGTAAGATGAAAAGTTCACATGGGGGGAGAGGAAGAGATATATTTGTAAGCTATAAATTGGTATGATCTCTCCATTCCAAGGGGTTAGACATTTGTTGGTTGTTGTTAGTTACTGGCCTTTATACCACCACTACTGCAAACAATAAGCTACATTCTTTTATCTCCTTGCCTATTTTCTTCATACTCTCTCTACTTACCAACTTTAGCAAGCATTGTAATCTTGTATAGGTAAGAAGGAAGTTTGTGACTTTGATTAATGAATCCATAGAAGTTTGTGTCTTTGATTTATTAGTCTTGCTATTACTTACACGTTTGATTTCTTCCTATTGAATGTGGACCTACTCTAGTTAATGTTAGTGAGAATATACAAGTTCTAACTCACACTCTTAACCCCCTCTCTCTATTTTCCTACTTCCCTTTACCTATTTTCAAGAAAATTCCTCCCTTTTACACTCTACAAGAACTTTTCCATAGGTTTAGTTGAGTAATCCTATGTGATCCTCGGCCTAAAAGCCACCCACAATTTCATTTAGTCATTATTTTCAATAAATTGTAGCCTCCCCATACCCAAGGAGGGGCATATCTGTGTGATCATTGGTGAAAACCACTAATCTATCTTCCAACAAATTATTTCATGAAAAACTAGCAATCATGTCATCAACAAACATGAGTGGAGAATTTGACAAGTTACATTTCACTATCTTTGTTATGAATGTAATCTTGACTTTGAGATCCATGAATTCTTGTTTCAAACTATCTAACCTTGAATTTAATATTTCTACCATATCCTTGACATTTTAATTATCTCTAAAATTAATAAATAAATCCTTCAAGATGTGATACACATTAGTCTTGAGGTTAAGATGTAAATGGATTTGTGACTAAGTAGATATAGTATCTAGTTTTTCTTCTTTATTGATCCTATAGACATTTTCAATAAATCCTTTATTACACTGAGTAAATCAACAATAGGATCATTTCCTCTTCCTCTTTACCTTTACAGACTCATGACATCCTCTTTTGTTCTTAACAATAACTCTTTCCTTTGAGGCTTGATTCTTCTTTTTGTCGCCTCTTACAATTTATTTTCCTTCTTGTTGTAGAAAAAAAAGATTTCAGGAGGCTTGTAGGCATGGGAGTGGAGACTTTGCAACTAATTTTTGCTAGTTTTATTGTTTTTAATCAAGCTATAATTGCTCTTTTATAGGATTTTTTATCCCCATGGTTGTGGATGATGTCATTGTTGTACCAATAGAAGATGGGGTAGTGGTGGGATTTTGAGGAATCAATACAATATAAGGTTGAGTTGAAATTTCCCCTACGAGATAACCCCTAGGAATTATATTTTGACTTTGTTAACTACTTTTCCTAGTGGGATGACCCATTGGGATATATATCAAAATCCCTGAAATTTTTGTAATGGTAAACCTAGGTTCATGTAATCTTGGGGTGGTGAAAAACCTAGATCAATCCTAACATTTGGGCCCTATGAAAAATGAAGGAATTTGTGGCAATGACATAATAATTATTGATGTGGAATCACAACACCCCCCCAATTTCCCGGTTTGAGATGGGGCATTCAACGTGCTTGCACATCATGGATTTTTCGTCGAGTGTGGGACCTTGCGAATGGGATAGCTCTCCGGAGAAGGCCGGTTCCTGCTCCTAACCTACCTGCCACTAACTACTCCAAGTGTAGGAAAAAATACTACTACCCTAAACTACAACTTCCAAGGGGACATGGATAAAAGGATACATAGAAATAAACCTACATTAATAATGGTGATACACCAAGAAAGGATTGCTAATCACTTTTCCCAACCCTGCAAAATGGAGAAACCGTGAATCCTAGGGAGGTTGGATAGATGCAACACAACCCAAAATCATACCAATGCACTAAGGGGAGGTTGGAAAACTACAACACACCCGAAATGCAAACAATCTTCATTCCTGATAAGCACAACACACCAAATCCTGTAATAACCATGAAATATACACAGAACACCTACAAGACACAATGAGAGGTAAGAGAGAAATAAAAATCATGCAAAGGTTAAAATAACTAACAAAAACATAATTTTTATTGCTCATGAAGTATACACAGTACATTGCATGTGGGAGAGAGGCATGAAGCCATTACAGATTTGAGGAGGAAGGCTTGAAGCCCCAAGAAGAAAATGGGGTGCATGGGAGAAGAAAGATGATCAACACCCTTTATTTGTGCAACCCCTTACAATATTTATAGAAGAATTTTGAAGGAGAGAGAGAGAGAGAGAAAGAAAACCCTAAAATTGCTAGAAACCCATAAAAATCCCATTCTTTAATCCTACAATGAGTGTTTGGAGATTTCCAAAATCTTTCCTATTAATGTCTTTTCCTTGTGCTTCAAGAAACTAGGATGTGATTGCACCTAGGTCTAGTCTAGCTCCCGTAGCTTCATGATGACCCCTAATTTTCACTAACCTCCATTAATGACTTCACCTACCCTAAGGGAATTGTCACTGTTCCTAAATTTTGGAGGTGCAGAACCTCTGAAATCCAAAATTGATGATTTCATGTTGTAGAACTCTTTTCATGATTCCAATGACTGGTTCGTTTGCGAAAAACGGACATCCTGAAGCTGAAAGTTATGTAATTTTAGAGTTTAGGGACCTTATCAACAATTTCAGGGTTTAGAAAACCTCAAAAACCCATTTTTTATTGTCTCCATGCTTCATGCAAATATCTCTTCTTACTTTCCATCGACTGTAATTTTGTGGCATTTCGACACCTAGAGCTCAAGATATTGCATTTTGAGTGAAGGGGGGTTTTTGGGTTTTGTTTCCTATGCAATACTTTGCAAGGTAAGTGTTGTTTTTCCTCCAATAAGCTCTGCTCAATCCTTAGTTCCCCAAGCTACTCCATTCTAGAGTTGGTGAGATTTCCTTTGATGACTACATTTTCATGAACCCTTGATAAGGCTTATATCTCTAATCAAGCTCTTGACTTCCTCGACTGCCACTAGGCCATAGCCATTGGCCCTCTTCCGATTGTTTTTAACCATGTTTTGTACACGAACCACTTTATCACATTCAAGCTAGATTGGTCCTCTCCTTACCAAACTCCATTGAATCACCATTGTATGTTTCCATTGGATCTACCTTGGACAACCCTAACTTTACCCGGTCATGGCACTTGCTAGTTCTTGTCCAAGATCTCCCATTGACACCCACATTTTTTACCTCACAATTTGTCTCAAATTAATTCAGCTTTTCAATTTCATTCGAGACATGAGCCATTAAAATGCTTGAGGGAGTCCCTTGAAATCAGGTTTTTGAGCTTTAACTATTCACTTTGAATTTATCTTCCATTTCAGGACTTGGACATTTTCATGCTCAACTCCCAAAAAAACCTCCAAACTCACAAATCCCAAAGTCCAAAATTTGGACTTCATGAATTTCTTCCCACCTTGCAACTCACCATGTCTAGGCACTGACTTAAAACCTTTCATTCCGTTTGGAACTTCAAGGAACTTGCTCAAAATTTTGAACTATTCATTTCTAGGGGCATGTTCTTTTCTGCATTATTGCACCAAAGTCCCAAAAATCTGCAAATTATTGAAATCTTCAGGCTTTGAAATAGCTCTCCATTTGTTCAACAAAACCTCCCTCATTCTCCAAGACTTCACCTTTCAATCTTGAAGTTTTGTGAATACTTTGGGCTCTAAACTCCTCATTTACTCACAAATCTGAAGGCCTTATCCCTTGATTTACGAGCTTTTTTGGGACCTCAACTTTCTCTTTGTCTCGATCCTTTGCAACTTCTTTCAAATCCTTCAAAATGCCATTTATCACTTGACATTTGGATTTTTCAATGAAGAGCTCCCATTTCATTTGTGACCTGTGAGGCTCCTTTTTTGTCGATCCTATATGTTTATGTCATCTCCTCTGACTCATTTTTTCCAAGAGCCTCTACAATCCCTTATTTCCAAGTCATTCATCTCAAACATATCTCAAGTGCTAGCTGTTCCTCAATACTTCAATTCAATTACATTTCTCTTGGGTTTCAAGCTAGATCTCCATTCACCAAGCTAGCTTATCCCTGTGAGCTCAAGGCTCGATATCACTTTTTTCTTTATGTGAATTACACTTGATCATTATAACTCACCCACATCAACCCATGGCACTTGTTTGTGTGATTCAATTTCCCCCTCTATCTTGATCTTCTGAGTTGCACCTGGTTGCGAGCTATTGACAAGTTCCATTGTTGCTCTCATTGTGCAAATCTGATCTAGGAGTTCCACTGAATTCATGTTATTTCTCAAGCTTCCATTCCTTTCATGGGACCATCTTCAACATGGTTCCCTATTTAACCATTTGAATGCATCCAATTCAGCTACATTTACAGATTTAGCTTGATGACCATGTAATCGTCATCTCCTGAGATAAATGAGCTTTCTCGAACCATGTTGAGCTTGGCTCCAATTTCACCATAGCTCAATATTGATCTCAACTCTCCAAACCAAGCTCAGTACTTTACCTTCACTCATGGGTGTTACTATGACCCATATTCTCCTGATCTTCATCCCCCTATTGCCATTTGAACTCATTTGGCTTCACCTGTATTAGCCTTGGGTTTTCCTTTTGAGCTCCCAACGTAACTCACCTGAGTCCATAAGCTTCTTGGCTCCACCTTATGCATGGTTTTTTCAACTTGACCTCATGATTCTTGACACTACATTCCTCATGGCTTGCCATGTTGAGCCTCTTAGCTCTTAGCTGTTTCAATCTTAATGTCAATATTCTCTGTGATATCATGCCAACCTTTCAACTCTACATCGTGTCATGATGTATCGATTCCTGACCTAGCTCAATTGAGCTCATTTTCTAGCCTTCCAATTTCTTTTGATCTCTGAGCCCTTTGAATTAGCTCACCAAATTCCAGTGAGTTACTTTTAGCTCCCAAGCTACTGATCTCATGCCTCGAGTTTTCTGAGTTCACTCACCAAGTAGCTCACTGAGCTCTTATTTTGCAGTGGATTCCTTTAATTTTGATCATTGCACCGATGCCTCCTTTTAGACTCATCTTCTATGAAGCCTAGCTCGAGGACTTACTGGGGAAAGCTTTTCTTATTTTAGCCCATTATTTTATTATTTAACCGGATGTTGGCATGGGTTGGCTAATTTTTCTTCAGGGAAAAAATAGTAAACAATTTGGTGACTCACAAGGACGTCTTCCTGCTATGGAATTCTAATTGCTATCAATAGCCTTATCATGTCAATTGGGTATGATTCATAATTAATATCCTACAAACTCAATGTGGGAAACCATCCAGGTTTGCCAATTTTTCCTGGGGGCAAAAATTGTCAACAATTTGGCAACTTCGTGGGGACACCTAGATGTTGAAACCAATAGCACTTGCCTTAAGTTCCATTGGGCACATGGAGTCACTCCATTCCAAATTGATCTGAACCTATTTGAATTGTTGAAACCCTGGAAAGCCGCTTACTACACACTTGAACCTGCTCTCCATTGCTTGCACTCAATTTTCATAAGAAAATATTAAAAATAAGATTTGTGAGAGTAGAAAATTGTCTTGACTTGAGATCTTCATCTGTTCCTCTTCTGTAACCCTGTTCTGTGAGACTGAAATGGACCTGTCCCGAAACTTGATTTTCCAAGTATGAAGCACACAACTGATGATTTCTTGGCATGTATTGCACGATGTAGAGTTTTGAATAAGATAATTTTCAATTTTTACATCATGGAACTCTATTAAATTTTGAATTTTCTCTTTCTTCTGAAAGTTCCACTCTTTGACATGATGTTGGAGGATTACTTTCCTGATTTGCAGAAGCACTTGGAAGTTCACCTATGATTTGCCTTGAAGGACTCAAAGAATGAAAACTTTGTAAAATCTGTCCTTAACCTTGATTTTAGTTTTCTCTGCATTTGTTTTCTTTTGAAAAATGCAATTGTTTCCACAAGTATGAACTTCTTCTGCATGTGGGGAGGCCTACTGAAACACCATGTACTATGCTGGAGTAACACGGAACAAAAAATATGTACAAAATATCAAATCATACATGCCCAAGTAGACATGCAGAGTGTGCATAAGCACGTGTGATGTTGAAAACAACCCTACTCCTACCATACACTAACCAAATGCAAGGGAAAATTCAAACAAACATTGACAATGGTTGTGAGAAGTAGCTTCCCTTCCTTGAAACTTACAGCCATGCATGTGATGATTTGGCATTGATCATGGCTCTTGACAGCATGAGTGGAAAGTTATCCTGAAGTTGAATTTCCATTTTGAAACCAAGGTATCAACAATAAACAAAGAAACACCTCCTCAAGATGAATGACTTACATTGAACTCCTGGAGGCTTTGATGCTGACCCTTGATACTTTGAATCTCTACCTCATGTCTTGAAGATGCATAACTAGTTGTGGCTTCTCCATTGGCTCCAATGAAGCTAGGTACCGAAATTGGGCAAGGCCTAATCCTTGTGATTTTCCCACCTTTTGAGTTTCAGTATAAAATGCATTCATGTAGACTTTCCTTCTAAATGGGGTTTCTTGTAATGATTCATATTTTGTTTTTAGCCTCTACAAGCAATTTTTTTTATACTGTCACCTTGGCTAATGGTTTTGGAAAGTTTCTTCGTTGGATCTTCATTCTTCAAATCCATCTTGATTCTCCAATAAAAGTTCTTCCAGTTCTAGACATGCATGAAAATGAGGATCACTACATTCAAATACAGTTACTCTCCTCATTTGACAAGCTCACTGAATCTTCCCTCGAGGCCTTGAGAACCAATAGATGTTTAAAATGTGACTTCTTCTTCCTTAACCTTTCCAATTTTATCATTTCCTTAAATTCCTTCCTTGCTCCAACATGTTCAAATATTTCTTTGAAATTTGCACCTCTTCATCATCCCAATCTGAATCGGACCAATATTCAACTGTCTACAAAATTTTCATTTTCAATTTGATTTGTTGGAAGGGGAATGTAGGAAAGATCACATATTTTTTTTGATGCTTGTGTATGTGAAAAAATATTTGATGCTCAAGTGACTTTATTTGGCCATTTGGGGAAGCCAAATGACTCTCCAAAACATTCCCCACTTTGCTGGTATGTTGCCTTAGAAACAATTATATGATTTTTCTTGAAACCTAGTTTCTTGTGGTACTTGCATAGGATGCATATCTCCTTTTTCCAATGGCATAGCATGTCTCTCTTTCTACCAACCTTATGGTATATTCTGAATTCATGATACCTAGATAGAGGGTAGGGATGACATACTGAATACCACAATTCCTGGGAATGTTATTGCATGGTTTATGGGAATTGGGTAGTGCCTTGGGTGGAGATGGGAGGGATTCTTGCTAAGTTTGGGTTATGCTCTGGGTATGGAAAACCATATGAGACATTTAATGAAGAACAAGGAAACATAAAATTTTCCTATTTTGGCAAGGAATGATGGTTTCTTGAATTTTTTTCATTTTGGCAAGGAATGATGGATTTTTCACTTGTTTTCACATGGAGATAGGAAGAATTTGAGGTGGAGGGATTGCAACAACATGGATGGAATTTAGATTTGGAAGCCTGAAGATGAAGATATTATGGGGGCTTGTGATGTAATATGGAAAATGTCCTCAAGGAATGACTAGATTGCCCCTAGTGATTGGATCAATAAAGCTAAGTCCACATCAAAAGACCTCAAGTAATATAAGAATTCCAAACCTTGAGAGGGTCTGTATTCTTAAGGGATCTATGTTCAGGTCCTTGTGAATATGAGGTTAAAATCAAGGAATTCCATCAGAGCTCGCTGTATTTTGTTGAGGTGTTCCATGAGAGAAATGATATCCACATTTTCCCTGAACCTATTGTATAATTTTCTCCCAGCTGATTCCAAGTGGAAATGGATTGTGGTGCCAAACTGACCATACCAATATTTTGCATCTTTGCCCTTGAGAGATATGACCAAAATCCTAAGGAAAACATTTTCCTCCATTGATGTCTATGAATGGAACAGCATGCATTTGAATGTCCTCAATGTGATCAATCAGGGATTGATCTTCATTTCCATAGAAAAGAGGTAGATTTTAAGGGCTACTTTAGGGATGAATCCAACTACTGCAAGTGAAGAGGAATAGAACTCATGAAATGAGGGAAAGGAAATGAATCCTTGGAGGGCCATGACTGAAGTGAAAACATTGGGAAAGGGAAGTCTGTAACCATAGAGGGTTGTTATTGAATCGAATGGAGTCACCAGTTGTGCTTTGCATGTGCCTTCCAATAGACAATGATCACACCAAGTGCACAACGAACTTGATGAAGATGAAATGAATACCTGTATGCACACCTTGAAAGGCTCAAAATGGACTATGGGGTTGAACTAGATGGTTAAAGTGATTATCTTTGAATTTGTGAACCCAAAGAGAGCCACAAAATCTGAAAGTTTGAAGTGTAAGAAAATCTCTGAAATCCTGAGGTTCCAAAACCCAAAATTTGAAGTCCGAAATTCAAAATACAAATTCTAAAGTATGAAATCTTCCAAAATTTCAAAATGGTCTGAAATCCTGAATCCCAAAATTTTGAAACCCAAAATGGAAGACCTCTTGAAAAATCTGAAATCCTGAAATTTGAAATCCTGAAAACCCTAAAATTTTGAAAAGTATGAAATTTTAAAAATCTGAGGATATCCTTTTGAATTTTAGCCCCAAAATTATCATCTGTGAAATTTGAGCTCATTTTACACATGTTAAGCCCTCCAAAATTGATTTTGACTTTTACCCTATAACTGAAACCTCCAAAATCTGGAAAATGTTGAGCAACCATTGATTTCAAAGTGTAAGGTAAACCTAGGAAAATTCTTGTTTTGAGATTCAGGCTTCAATGTGAAACCTCAGTAAATAACTTGAAAAATACAACTTTGACTTTTAGCTGCCACCGAGCCTGCCAAAACTTTTGTGGTTGCACGGTGGCTGAAGAATTTGATCTTGATAATGTAGACACCTTAAAAATATAGAAAAATTAACTTCTTTTTGTCCCACCAGGCATGCCAAAACTATTTATGTGGAATCACAACACCCCCGAATTTCCTGAGTTTGAGATAGGGCATTCGGCGTGATTACACAACATTGAACTATCCTGAGTGTGGGACATGCGAAATGGGATAGCTCTCCGGAGAAGGCCGGTTCCTACTCCTAACCTACCTGCCACTAACTACTCCAAGTGCAGGAAAAACTACTCACTAATCCTAAACTACAACTTCCAAGGGGATAGGGATAGAAGGATGCATGAAAGAAAACCTACACTATGAGTGGTGATACACCAAGAAAGGAGTGTTAATCACTCTTCCCAAGCCCAAAAAAATGAGAAGGGGTGAACCTAGGGAGGTTGGACAAGATGCAACACAGACCAAAATCACACCTATGCATTAGAGGTTGAACAATACACCCAAAATATAAACAATCTCCATTCCTAATGAGCACAACACACCAAGATCCTTATAATAACAATAAAATATCCACATAACACCTTGAACACAAATGAGAGGTAAGAGAGACATAAAAAATCAAGCAAAGGCTTGAACAATAACACAAAACACAATTTTTATTGCTCCATGAAGTATACACAATACATTGCATGTGGGAGAGAGGCATGAAGCCATTACACCTATTTGAGAGGAAGGCTTGAAGCCCCAAGAAGAAATGGGGTGCATGAGAAGAATAAATGACCAACCGGGTCTTGCATTTGTGCAACCCCTTACAATATTTATAGAAGAATTTTAAGGAGAGGAGAGAGAGAAATGAAAATCTGAAATTCTCATAAAACCCATAAAAATCCATTCTTTAATCTACAATGAGTGCTTGGAGATCCTTCAAATCCTGCTCCATTAATGTTTTTTCCTTGTTTCTTGAATGAAAATGAGCTATGATTACACATGGGTCTAGTCTAGCATCCTGTAGCTTCATGATGATCCCTACTTCCCACCTACCTCCATTAATGACCTTCACCTACCCATTGGAACACTGTTTTGTGTTCCCAAATTTTGGAGGTCTAGAACCTCTGAAATTATGAAAATCTTGTTTCCATGTTATAGGTCTTCTCCTCATGATTCCAACGACTATTTTGTTGTGAGAAACGGGCATCGAGAGCTCAAGAGATGTCAATTTCAGAGTTGAGGGACCCTGTAATTTCAAGGTTTAAAATACCTCTCAAAATTCATATTTTTTTAGCTCCATTATGCTTCCACTACAAATATCTCTATGTCATCCTTCTATTGACTATAATTTTGTGCCATTCCGACACCCCTAGCTCAAGATACGACAATTTAAGTGAAAGAGGGGTTTTATGTGTCCATTTAGTGCACTATAATGTTGTATGAGCGAGTTAACTCGTCGAGATAATCAATGGGATTAGTTGGGATGATTTGTATTCATCTTACTTCTATGATTTTGTGAACCCGAACCATAACCTCAAGCATCTTGAGTTCCTCGGTGCACCCATGGCGAACCCTTCATGTTGTTTTACCTCCGGAAATGATCTATTACATTAGTGGCTAACATTCTTTGCATTGGCGAGCTACTCTTGGCTCTTCACATATTAGGCATTGTCAAAATCCATTCGTGGATTTGTCTCATTGGCCTACCTTTTCCCCAAAAATCCCAACTCTACTCCCTTACACTTGGCGAGTTCTTGTTATTCCCACGTCTTAGCTTATTTACATTTGTTTTGCAAATGAATTCACATGCCACCTTTTCCATTTTATAGCTCGAAGAATGAGCCATACCAACCACGTTGACCACCTCCCTTGATCCATTTCGGACATTCCCACTTCGGAACTTTGGGTGCTACAATTTTGGGGGACTCGGACAATGTTCAATGAGTAAGATTTTAAAAAACCTTCAAAGTGCTGAAATCTTGAATTCCAAAATTCAGACTTTAGGTTTTGGACACTCCCCTTAGCTCAGCTGGCACTGTTCACCCCGGCCACATGATGCTTCTTAATCACCAAAACTCCAAATTTCAGAGTTTGGATTTTGGGTCTTTCCTCGCTGCATGCTCTGAAGCCGTGAAACTCTGAAGCTTGAAAGCTTTGGGTTCCAAAATACCCCCTCCGATCATTCTTCCGAACTCCTTTGCACGGGCTCCAAGTTTCACCCTCCATTGAAGACTCGGACCTCCATGGCCTTAACTCGGTCCTATATTTAATTGAGCCAACTGTGATTGTTGTCCATGGCTATTCACTATGAGCTCTCCTTCACACACAACTTAGCTTTTTCTATTTGTCTCGATCCTCCTGGTTAATGCAACCCCTTCATCAATGTCGTACGCGTCCGATTCCTTTGGCGTTTTGCATGTTGCCTTGCATTTTGTCGTGTCTTCTGCGAACTTTATTTTGTGTAAGATCAAAACTCCCTGTCACTATAAATCACTTCAAATACCTCCCTATGAACCCGAGCCAATTGGTTTCACTAAACGTCATGTCCTTCCTTGCTCGGGTGATTAAACAACTTGAGTTATGAACGAGCTCTCCATTGTATCGCTCTCAGCTTGACTGTGAGATCGTGCTGTGAACCTAGACCTCCAAGCCCTTCGTACCATATATTGCACCGAGCTCATATAATGAACTCACCCTTCGATCATCTATGGCACTTAACCATGTGATTCAAGTTTCAAATCAATCATTTTTCTTTGCCATGATGTTGGACTATGTCGACCTACTGCCATTATTGAAGTTTCCTTTACCATATGTGATGATTCTCGAGCTCCCACTTTCCTTTTAATGCTTGATAAGGAGAGCACCATATTATGTTAAGTTTCTTAATTCACCATGATCGACGTGACCCAACTTTGTGATTTCTGAACCACCTGTGATCCCATCTAAGCGATGAGTTGGTCCTCTGTCAAACAAGTCAGCTTTACCTTGATGCATATTCAATACGCAGCACATGAATCTTTTCAACTACTACATCCCCTATCCCCTAAGATATTTGGCTTCACCATTATGATGGCCAATACTCGCCCTACGTAGCTCAATTCCCCAAGCTAAAATGAGCTCTCCGAGCTGGCCTCGGAGGTTAAAAGTTACATTCTAAGGCCTCGAAGGTCCTCTGAGCCACAAATAGCTCGCCGAGCTACTCGGCAAGTAACTCAATGAGATAGGAGGTTGTAGTGTGAGAGATGATCTAGAAGTGACTCGCCAAGTTGCTCGGGTGAGCCGAGTTGGGAACATAGTGAAGGGCCTGACAGATCAACCTCAAGCTTGGGATATGCGGGGAATCAAGCTCAGTAGAGAGGTCGAGGTGACTTTGCCATGGCACGCTGACTATGATGAAGGTAGCTAAAAGGGAGTTGAACCATTAGTAGTTAGCATGATCCCAGAGTTGAAAACACCATGCATAAGGTGGAGCCATGGCAGTTTGGAGCTTGACGAGCTCATTTTAGCTCGCGTAATCAAGCTATGTAGGGCGAGTGTTGGAAGTCATAATGGCAAAGTCAAATATCTCAGGGGATAGGGTGATGAAGTAATGGCAGAGATTCATGGGCCACGTATTAACCACGCATCTAGGTAAATCCGATTTTTTGATAGAGGACCAACTCATCGCTTAGATGGGATCATAGATGGTTTGGAAATCACAAATTTGGATCACGCTGATTACATGGTGAATGAAGAAACTTATCATAGCATGGTGCCTACCTTAGTAAGCATTAAAAGGAAAGAGGGAGCCACATCAAAGTGGTGATTCATTTGAATGGATCTCAAGAATCATCATATAGGGAAAAGGAAAGCGAAGATCTTGTAGGAACAATGAGGCAACAATGGTTTGTAAACCTTCAATCTTGTTTATGCAAGCACCAAAGGAAAATAATATTATTCAACAAAACTTTCATGTCAAAATGCGAATTACACGGGTAATTCCTATTAAATATGATTTTACGAATGGAGAGTTTTAAATAACAACCTCAATGAAATAGTTTTTGAAACAATATTTGTATGTGGAGGTCCAAGTTTGTTTTACACGCTCATAATCAAGCTGAGAACGATACATATGGAGGGCTTGGTCATAACTCAAATTTTCTAATCACTCAAATGAGGAAGGACACAATTTAGTTATAAAAAATTAACAAAATATGGCTCGAACTCACTAGATGAGATCTTGGAACCTAGGTGTCATGATGATAAGGATTATTTAGCTCGCACATAAATAATTGTTTACATTAATACCCTCCCTTAAATGAATATGTAGAGGATAAGAAAGCAGAAATGCCAAAAGAAAGGGTCGGCCGTATATTAGGCATTGATGAAGGGGTTCCCGATATGAAACATGAAAGAAAAGAAGGAAGGACTCACTCATAATCCCCCCAAGTATAACTTCCTTTACCCAAATGAAAATCTCACAATGGAATAGCCATGAGATAGAAATCAAAGGGCTTAGTGAAGATGTCAACAACTTTCTCAGTTATAGGCCGTGGAGGGCCGGGTCTCCAAGTGTAGGGCGAAGCTTCCAGCCCTGAACAAAGGAGCTATCAGATTAGAATGATCAGCATGTGTATCTCTATGTGAATCTGAATCTTGCTGATGCTTATGATAGGATTCACGATGTTATCTGAGGATGACACTTTTATTATAACACCAAATCAAATTTAGAATTTTATAGTTTAGGAAATCTCAGAAGTCTCACGCGGCAGGGTGAACATTGTAAGCCATAGCTAGAAAGCCACTTGTCTAGGTTTAACCCAATACCTATGTATTTCAGACCTCTGTAGATGATAGTACAACACTTTATATGCTTATTACAATCCTTCCCAATGCAACAGTGACCTGAGCTAAGGTGAAAATTGTAGTGCCCAGAGGTAAAATGAAAAGTGGGAATGTACATCCACCCTAACTCTAAGTAGGTGTGAAACCCTCAATATGGTTGTGGATGCCATTTGACTTCGTGCTACTAAATGCTAAAGGTGGCAATGTGCCCCAAATATAGTTGACAAAATAAGCTTAGCTACTTACAAATGACTGACATGTTGATCATGCGAGATAGCAAGAGACAAGGTTGCATTACAAAAGTGATGTCGGGATGTATATATGGTGTTTCCATGATAAAGGTAGACTACCTGAGACAACTATCCATACAATATGGAATCAACCAGTTGCTAGTATGTCACAGATCAACATATTAACTCGCCAATACAAAGAAAGTTGATCACCAGTGTGGGAGAAGGCTATGCAATCATCTAAAGAGAATATATTAAGACACTATATGTAGCATACTCCATGGGTGCACCAAGGAACTCAAGAGGCTTGAGTTCTCAGTTTGATTTTGGTGAACCTGGAGGCTTCACCAAAGTAATGTAGCAGGATCCCATTTATGTCATTTCAAATTATGCCTTCAACTCTGTTCGCTGAGTAGCTCAGTGAATCTAACTGACCCATGAGCACCCTTTGAGTGCACTAAAAGGATCATCATAAATATAGTACCAAGACTCAAAATATCCTTGTATCTCGAGCTTTAGGGATGTAAACATTGTGCATCAAAATCACAACGATAGTTTACCAAAAATCTAAGAAAAAAACTATCCATCTTCTCCTACCAATCATAATGGAGCTTGGTTTAGACCATATGAGATTTTATGATGGTTTTTCATACCCCAAAGTGACAGGGTCCCTTAACTCTAAAATTGAATCTCTTGTGGCTGCTCCGATGTATATATCTCACAAACAAATAGTCATTGGAGATCGTCCATGCAGAAATGCAATCTTCACATCCATCTGGTAAACTAGCCATCAATGTGTTGTAACAATGGAGAGAGTTAAGGACATATTGAATCCATATTTAGCAATAGAAGAATAAAGCTCTTGTGGGTAGGTGAATGCCACTCATTCAACTAGGTGAGAACCCCCTTATCTATAAGAGGTGCCTTGTACTTATCTAGACTAGAAGCATATGTCATGCAAAGTAGTTTGGTCTTATAGACCCATTTGGAGGGGTATACGTATTGATGGGACCCATGACTAGAGTTTATGTTCTGGAAAGGGGTGTTTACAGGAGATCACTCATTTCGTCATCCAAGAATGGAATTCTCCATCAGTCTTCCCTGTAGGAATTTTGGAGGTACATAAATCTCTATCCTCTCCTTCAAAATTCTTCTATCAATATGTAAGGGAATATTCACCTTCTTCTTCCATAGTAGTATACCACTCTAGTTTTCCCGAGGCATTCAGAGAAATCCTCACAAGGTCAGAAAAAAACTTCATGACTCTCTCCCACATGAACAATGTACTAGAATAGGAATGACCTGATTAGAAACACCCAGAAGAATCTGTTATCTAGTTGTTGTTCAAAGATCTCTGCATGATTTCACCTACTCATATCTTACCAAATGCCTACAAATTAGATGTTTCCCTTTCAGGCATGGGTTGTGGATGGAGATTTCAGGATCCACAATAGTGTGTCTGTGTCAACATCAACAATGAATATTATCCTATATTCCAGGTGTATAATAGGAGGTGGAGAACCTAACAACAATAATGCATTCCATGGGAGTTGGGTCTATGTCTGCATTCGAATCGAACATCTCTCCATAGGATTCACCCCTACATCCATTGGTAGTCAGATCTTAGAAGAGTAATATAGCACTTCACATGCTCATAGTGTATCTAACGCTTTAGTGTAGAACTTTAATTTTCATTCATCCATGGATCTATACTTGTGTTATTGGAAGTTGTAGTTTAGGGTTAGTGAGTAGTACTTCCTGCACAATTGGAGTAAATACTGAAACATCAGGTTAAAAGACCTAACCATACCTTCTTCTAGGAGATCTACCCTCATCTCACAATTGCCTTACTGTGGATAGTCTCAATCTTGTGAATATAATTTGCACAATTTATTACTTCATCCCAAATATCTCATTCGGTGTAAGGTGTGCGATTCCGACATGTACCATGCAATGTTTAGCCATCTCTTTTAGTTTTTTATTCTTTCACTGAAACAGATGGGATCCATAGCTGACATGATTAGGAGTGTCATAGTCATTGTGGTATCATGGTGCATGATAATGACCATAATGTAGTGGAAGTGGGAATCACAAGAATGCATTACTGTGAGATGATTCCCCCCATTGAGAAGTAGTGACAATAGTGGGATTTCTTAGTGGGGATGTTCCTGATTGTTTTTCAGACGAAGGCTAATAAACCAGCCTTAAATGATTCTCTAGATACATCAATTTTTTACTACAATGGAGGATAAGTACCCAACTGTTCTCCCAAAAAATCATCAATGAATGTTAGTCACATTTATTTTCAAAGCATTCTGAAAATGACCTTAGCTTGAGATAGTAAGTCATTATATCACAATGCCTACTAACTCATAGTTGGAAGCCTTAGCTTATCTTTGATGGTGTCATCTCATATGGAAATGGATCTTGATGCTTGTTTTCCAAGCATTGGACCCTAAGGACAAACATTGATCTTGTTACAAGAGACTTTGGGTAGCCTTGTCACCATTTTTTGAGGAGATAGGAAACTTCTCCAAATATTCCAATAATTAAAGTGATCCAAAACTACTCAAGTCAGCAATTTTCTGAACTATGATAAGCGTGAAGCAATGAAAGGCAACTTGTATCCAGATTACGAATTTATCAAATACATATAAGTGTGAACTATGGTCTACCAGACTCGAGATTAGCATAGGCTAATACCATTTGTTTACATGTGATTTAGTTATGAATACAAGGTCTGGTTATACCTATTGGTGGCGGTTATGGTTTAGCCTTCATGGCATCTTCGACTAGTAGACGATTCTCCTTCAACCATCATTTCTCTTGGATATCAATACAAAGATTAATCATAAGGTTTTTGTATATCCTTAATCAAGGCATTTATGTAACATCCCCATTTTAAGATACCAGAACAAGGGAATTTTTTTTTTTTTTTGATAACGTTCTCTGTTATGAATTACAAAATTCAAACACACGTTCAAGTTTTAATAATTGTTCTCTGCCCAAACAACACAGTTTGGATCACACAATTTCTTTTTAAAACGAATGTTCCCTGTTCGCATATTTACAATATGGAACACACATTCAATGCCATTCAATCTTATAACAGATTCTATATGCTGCTGTAAATGACTCGAGGAACTGCCGATCTTCCATTTTCATGGCTCGGAGTTTCAACGATCCTTCATTTCATGACTCGGCAACAACCGATCCTTCATTTCATGACTCGGCAACAACCGATCCTTCATGTTTGTTTATGCATAGTATATTATATATACCTGTTCTCATAACCGTTTCCAGTTATCGAAGTGATCCATTTAAGAAGCCTATATGAATATTTGTTACTGATATTCATCTGACATCCTGCATCTTAAATTAAGTGATAAGGACAACGCAACCAGAAATTGCGATACTTTGGCCAAATATTTTCACATGCTTTGCATGATCATATTCCTGGATGTGATACACATCAACGGAATAAGTCCTTCACTTCACTTCACCTGTTATCTAGAATGGTCTTTCCTGGTTCCTACCAGTCCTCTTCGTTTAAGGTCAGTTTTAAACTTCCAATTACAGTTAGTAATATGAACGAATATAGGAAGTCACTCCCGGTAACTAAAGATACGCAGACATACGGTGTCGTTTCCCCACGACCCCGTGTGTCTAGTTATCTTTAGTATTCCGGAGTCACTCCGTATACCAGATCATACTCCTATCCCCTGTCCACAGTTACACATTCAGCCTATGTATTCTTGATGTTTTAATTCGGGAGGGCATTGCAATATGTCAGCTGCAACAGTGTGTCGTCATGAAGACCCCGTCTTCATGGAGACACCTTGTTGTAGCTGGCGTATGCCAATGTCCTACAGAATTCTCCCATCGAGAATACACATCCTGCTCAAGTGCTTAGGATACGATTTAATAATTAAAATCAACTTTCAGCATCCACGCTGATCCCTTGATCCTCGTTTCCGTTGCAGTTGCATATAGCTAAGAGGGACTAAATCCGTCCATTATCTTGTAATGCATCTTCTCCTTCGTGTCGAAGGGCTGCATTTCCCTACTTGGTTCTCTTCTTAATCATTGGATTAAGCAGTCCGTACCGACGGACGTGATAAGTTTAACCTATTAAACTTAGCCAAGATTTTCCCAACTGCAACTAAATTCAGAATTCTAGCTTATTAGACGTCATTCATACGAGGTCTAAATTCTGAGAAATGTATTCATTTGTTCTCCTTAACGTTATATAGTTAAGGTCCATTAGTTGTGGATATACTTATCCTATATCCTTTATTCTGAATTCAGCATACGAGATCATTAATGGAGTTCGAAAGCGAAGTTCGATTACTCCGAAGTTTAATTGATATTCCTTAGCTCCTAAGCTAATCCTGAATACCTTTCGATTATGGAATCATATTCTTCCTAATCCTTTTTAATGTCAATTAAAAATTCATCTTTACCCAAGTATGAACTAATTGCATTTTTCAACTTAAAGGTTGCATTTAGGTAAGAATAGATATCAGTTTCCATTTAGCATCCATCCAAGGACAAATAAACAAATCCAAATCAAGAAATAACATTATATTTCCAGTTTAGACAACAAAATCAAACTGATATAATCATTAAAATATCACACATGTAATTGTATTCAATATTTCATGTCATAATCCGCACATTGCCAATCCAGCTGATTGGGCATGGTTTACATAAATCATCCATACAACTCATAGATAGAAGAATATACTTTCTTCTTTTCACAATTCCTCGAAGAGGAATAAAAGCGACAATTACAATACATCATCAACAATCAAGAAGCATCAGAAAACAGTCAAGTCTTCATTCTAATCAAATTCCATCTGCAAAATGAATTGCACGGGTCAGTTCAATGAACTGAGCATATTAAGCACTTATCCTTAAAACAAGGTGCTTCAACTAACTGTCTCAATAAAAGAACCCTGCTTTTATGAAATGACAGTAAAACATCAATCCCGAAAGAGGCACAAAAGAAAGATCAGCAAAACAACTGAACTATCAAAATATCATCACAATCAGCCAAAGAACTGCTGTCCCATTTTCCACATAACCGTTACAAGTCTCAATTTACAATATTTGTAAAGTTAGGAATACAAGTAGCTTACTGCTGATATAACATACAGTTATCCTTTCCACGCCTTTCATTAATAATAAATGCAAAGGATGAAACTAACTGAAATGTAAATCCATTACTTTCCTTTCAGTTCATACATCATATTAGAATCCAAGTAATCAAGTACAGACAAGAATGCGAACAACAATGCATATAGTTGCTCCCATCTAAGCACTATAAAAATTCATTATTCACGAATTACCGATTTCCAACTGAATGAAGGAAGAAAATATCATTTTTCCAAGTCATTCATTCATATCTCTATTTCTTTCCAATTGGCTGTTCTGAAAATGGAATCCAAACGAGACTCAATCAAAATAACAGTTCAGAGTGAAACTTACAAAATCCATTCGGAATTCACTTTCCGGCAGCAAGAATAATTTCATTTATAATCCGCTTTAAATGAAAATAGGGAAGAATTCATCATCCATATCCATACTTTATTTGAATCAGGCTCATATGAAAATCCAAAACAGGTTAGTACCTCATTATGATCATCCAGGATCAAACAGTACAAGGATGCAAACCATATTTTTACCATACTAAAAGAAACCATATTTCTTTCACTGTATGCTAGACAGACAAACAACATTTCAATCATGCAGTCAATTAATCACATGATTTCCTAATCCTATGAACGTATCTCATTCAAAATAACATTTTATTCATTGTTGTTACCTACAGCAATCCAATATTCACATGACTATGAATTTCAACAAGTTAGAACAGCAGACAGAAGATGAATTCATATGCACAGTAAAGCTCCAATGTTATTTTCAGAGTCCAAATAGCAAAAAAGAGAAAAATCCATTTCCCTATAATTTCATTAATGAAACAATCATTTTGTTCAGAATGAAATCAAACATCCAAATCGTGTTTATCTTAGCATGACAGTTCAACTTATAAAGATACAGAACAATCGTTCTTATTGAAAAGCAACTCACATAGCTTGTACAGTTTCAATCCAATATACCACGAACAATGAATATCCAATTCGAGTTCTATCTCGATCAACCGTTAGCTCCAAAAACAACATTCTCCATTTACTTAATGAGGTACATAACTCAAAATATAATATTCGTACATCAATACCTCTATAAAGACAAACCCGCATAGGGTGTTAATTGCGTAAGCTTGGTACAGTCAGGGCAGACTCAGAAAACAAGCTAATTCCCACATTTTCCATTTATTTGTACAGAAATCCAAGTCAAGTTCACATTCACAACAGTTCAGTTCAGAAGGTCAAACCACAACTACAAGACGCAATGGAATCAACTTTCCATCATAGCAAGAAGAAATATAATCTTTCATTACACAGAATACAGAACCAATTTGTAACCGTGTCTACAGTCCGAACAGGAAGACCGAACAACATCCAAAAAAAAAAACACAATAAAACCATCTTATCCTAACAGCAAGGGAAACACAATCCATCAATAACCTCAGAAGGAAAAACAGTTAACTTTTTCCTATTTTCACGGATACCAAAGCGTATTCGCTCATTTCCTAAACAAGAAAAGGCACAGCAATGGAAATATTGCTATTACTTCATTCAATCGAGTTCAATTACTCATAGAAAACCCGAATGCCACTTCCATCAAAACCCAAAACAATAGAAGGAAGAGAATCTGTTTCCTTAAAAAAAAATTCAATAAGAAACAACTTCAAACAACTATCGTTTCCCTCATTCCAGTTCTTCAACAAAAGAACGATGGTTTCAGTAGTGAGAAGAACTAGAATAACATGTACAAACCCATGATACACAAGACAAATTTCCCATTTCTGTCAAATAACCAGCACGATATGGAGGTGTTACCACTCCATTAAAATGCAAGGACAGTTCCAAACACAGCAGCAAGGAGACGATTACACAGAAGGAGAACATCACACAAGGCCTGTTCCAATTCTTACAGCATGTACAGAGAAAGAAAATGTCTATTTCATTCCACAATACTGTCAACAACCACAACAGTAATTCATATTCCAACTCGATTCGAGCAAAAACACATCAAGGTCCGAGCAACCAGAAGCAATTCTTCTTATCATTTCCCAAAGAAAAGAAAGCAAGAACCAACAAAATCCAATTCAAATCGACTCGACAGCAATCGCACAATCCAAACCCAAGAGCAGGGTTGTTTTAATGAAACACTTAATCAAAGCAAAGATTTTTAAAGAGAAGGGCTTAACATGCCTGAAATCTCTTTTCCAGAGCTCAAAGAAAGCTTCGTTTGCTGCGTTATTTCCTTCCACAGCGACAGCACAAACTTCCCAGCACCCTTTCTTCTTCAGGCTTAGCAACAACCTTAAAAATCTCCAAGCACAGTGTCAAATTCCAAGAGCTGGTTCGACTGAACCAGAGCAGAAAAACCAAATGCAGAGCAACTTTGCAAAAGCCAAATTGAAACAATGAAAAATCAAATTCCCTCATACACTTTCCAAGGTGAACTGGTCGCGAGGACCAAGAATAATCAATGCAATTAAGGCTCTGCCTTTTCCTAGCTTTCCACGCCACTGCCACTTGAGTTGGCGAACTC
Organism: Taxus chinensis; assembly: GCA_019776745.2. Taxonomy (NCBI): domain Eukaryota; kingdom Viridiplantae; phylum Streptophyta; class Pinopsida; order Cupressales; family Taxaceae; genus Taxus; species Taxus chinensis. Next base: position 302,202 of record JAHRHJ020000899.1, read on the forward strand.
TAAGTTTCAAATTTCCCATGAAAAACTGAATTTGGCTCTATCTCCAAATAGATGCCTCTATTTCCTACCTGCCCTGCCAAAACTGGCGCTGTCCATGTATGGACTTACCAATAAATGCCAATAAATACTCCCCTTCATCCTTATCCTCTCCTTCCAAGGGTCTGCGCGCCCTTTTAGATTAGGATTAGTTTAGGTTGCATAAAGTGATCAACCTAGGTCTTAGTTTAGCCTTAGGTTTATTTTCCCCTTTTTTTTTTAATTTAAAAATCCACTTAGGATAGTAGTGTAGGATGCATGTTAGGACTTAGGATTAGTTTATGGTTTTTAATTCATACTAACCACTAACACTAATCAACTCCTAACCCAACCTCCATTCTGCCTTCCTACAGACATTCACGTTAATGCAGAGCAGGACGTTCCGTCCTCTGGATCACGTATCAAGGCCACCCGTGTCCAGGCATTTCTTGCCTCACGAGGTTCCAAGTTCGACAGTACAGGGTTCAAGAATCGAACCCCTGTCGTTGGCATTTACGTGCCAGCCACTCATACCTGCAATCAGGCGCTGCACGTCCATAACAATCTCGGGTTCGGTTCAAGTGTGAACCGACACAGTAATCATAGGAAGACCTCAGTATACTTTGGATCAATGAAATTAATTCAAAGTGTGTTGTCAATCAGCAACGAGAGTTTAGCAAGTATACAAAAATTTGTCGTCATATCAGCAAACACGCAAGTACAATAAATGTTGTCCTATCAATAAATCACAGCATGCAAGAATCCAAGTTAGAAACACATTCCTTTAAGATCAGAGTTTCTCTTAACATGTTTGCTTTCATTCTAGCAGTTATAATAGCATGTAAAACATTCACCAAGATAACATGTAGGATAGAATATGTCATATATATACCCAATGTGTGGCTCATGGTTGTGGTTGTATAGTTTAGAAAAAGTAGCATGTAATGAAATAGAAGATATGGGAAGCCAATTTGGAAAAGGTCAATCAAAAGACAAGAAAACAAAAAAATATATCAAAAATAAGGCAACAAGTTGAAATTCTTACCTGCAACTTCCTTATTCCAACACAATCCAAAATTTAAACTCTAATAATTCACCAAAGTTAGGTTTTTTCACATGATCATCCTTTTCATCCCCATAAAGCATGTTGAGTAAGACCATGGTGACTTTGATTCCTCTCTTGAATGAAATATTAGGTAGATTAAACTTTGAATTATGTTTCACCTTTGATTCATCAGTTGCCCATGACCTTAATTCCTCCATGATGTCTTCTCTGCCAATAATAATCCTCAACATTATGTTGATTATAGGATCCATCTAGCATATAAATGTTATACTTAGTGTTAAATAATCTCTTGTGATGAAACATATATGCTTACATGTATCATTTGAAATAATTTAGCTTTCGTCAAATGTACATATGGTGAATACATCCTAAAGTAAATCATCACATGGGTACATGTCTGGTTTTTTCTGTAATATCATGAAGGCCACAGTCCTTCATAACTACTAAACCATCATAATACTCTTGATCCTCCTCAAATAGGCCTTTTCCTTTAAATTGATTGTCAAAATGCTATATTTCTAGGTAGATGTAATGCCCATTTTCTTGTGTGACATTGTTTGGGCTATAGATAGGCTGATTATAAGATTGTTTCTCTGTTTTTTGTGATCATCATTTATTTCAACACAAGGTGCCTAACTTATTGTAAATCAAAAATTGATTTAGATGAAAAATATCCATTGGTATCATACTACAATTAATAATATACGTCTTTCTATTCTTGAAACAAACTAAACATTTTAGTGTAATGAGATTAATTAAAAACTTGTGTCATTAGTGGGTTAAGAATACAATGTGAACCTTAGGGTTAAAACTAGGAACCAAACATCATATCAAATTAACAGGGTTAGGAATAAATTTGGAAACTATAAATAACTAGGTGTTGCATGATTTAGTAAACCCTAGAAATAGCTAGTGGTAGGAATAAAAGTAAGAATTAGATTGGTTGACCTTATAATTTAGGAATGTGGTAAAATTAAGGGGATTTACTTAATCATTGAAGTTTTGGTTCTAGAGGAATGAATTTAAAGATTTTCATAATTTTAAATTGTTCACAAAGTGGTCAACCTAAGTGTGTGTACTAAATTGATTTTTTTAAATTATGGATGGGGAAATAATAAATTAATGTTATGAATGTGTTTTTTTTATTCTATTATATATTATATTTTACTGGCATTGTTAGAGTAAATAGGTATGTTAATTAATATAAACTTAATTCAGGTTTTCAAAAATTATTGTGAATTGTATGTGCATGAATTGAGTGATTAATTTGTTATGAATAGTTAGCTTAAAATTTGCATTTTATTTTGAGCAAGTATGATATGTGTGTTGAATGTGTAGATAGGGAAGAGGTACCTAAGGTCTACACATAAAGAAGATAATTTAAAACACACCAAGAGCATGGAGGGGGGGACTAACTTTCATGAAGCTCCTTGTCCAACACGAGTCTTCTAGACTTGGAATTGAGTGTTTTGGGTTGTGTATGGTGGCAAGTGTTGATTTAGTTTATTATTTCCTTATATATTTTGTTACCCATCTCCGAGGGAAAATCATATTAATTTAATTTATTATAATTAATTATTTTCTTAGCTAAATTGTATTTGTGTTAATTTGATAATATACCCATTTTTGGTAAACTCAGATTTTACTTTTGAGTGGTTTGTGGGACAAGTAAACCTTGTCCCACACTCTCAAAACCCTTCTACACACCTACACATAGG